>JASDQU010371238.1:38302-59970 GCA_032191745.1 Picea mariana | reverse complement strand
AGAATAGTATTATCTAAAAATATATCATAACTCATATAGTTATCCATCAAACAAAATTGGGTCCATTACCCAAACCTAGGGTCTCCAACTTCTCATGGCCATAACTCTCTAACCGTGAGGAGTTATGTGATGTTACACATACCATTGGAAATGGAATGACAAGCACTATACATCTAGGATATTTCACCTAAAAAATTCATTGTCCTTCATCTCATTATTCCACAATTAAGCATGGGTTCTCTTACTCCACAAAGCGTCTTCGCATGAGGGCTTTCACCATAAGGGGACCACTTTGGAGTTCATCCATCTTTACTTATTATCAACCATGACAAGAAAATAATGAGTCATCTTTAAATCAAACAATATTGGGTCCATTACCCAAACCTTTGTGTTGCAGGGCTTTCTTCAAGGGTTGACATCAATGACAACCAACCTTAATCAACTGACGCTTTGCAGTGAACTCCAAAGTGGTCCCCTTATGGTGAAAGCCCTCGCGGGAAGACACTTTGTGGTTGAGTTATCCTAAAAGTATGGTTAGAAAACCCATGCTTAATTATGGAATAATGAGATGAAGATCAGTGAATTTTTATGTGAAACTATCCTAGATGGATAGTTCTTGTCAATCCATTTTTGGTGGTATGTGGAACGTCACATAACTCCTCATGGTTTGAGAGTTATGGCCTTACAAAGTTTAAGGACCCTCATATGTTGGCTTGAAGCCCCAAAAGGTCAAAGTCAAAGTTCTTGCAAATAAGAAATTATTTAAATAATAAAGTGAAGTGACAAAGTCAAAGAGGATTATTTAAAGTGAAGTGACAAAGTCAAGGAGGATTATTTAAATAATAAAGTGAAGTGACAAAGTCAAAAATGATTATTTAAATAATAAAGTGAAGTGACAAAATCAAAGAGGATTATTTAAATAATAAAGTTAAATGACAAAGTCAAGGAGGATTATTTAAAGAATAAAGTAAATGGAGAACTTTCTAATTATGGAAAATGGTTATAAGAAGGTTAACCCTAAAATGAGGAAAATGAGTTAAGTGGTCAAGTGGCTATTGGATACATGGACAAGTGGCAAATTGGGAAAAGTTGGACATAGGTGACTATGTGGACAAAGTGGCTATGTGGATAAAGTGGCCTAGAAGATGCTTCTAAGGAAGCTACTTGGAGAGTATAAATAAGAAGCAAGGGTCTCTTGTGAAAATCATCTCTTGAGCATAGCTTGAAGTTTATTCTGAGTAATAAATGGATTGCGAGTTCTCATGGACGCCAATGGAGACTTGAGTGTGAACTGATGTCAGCTTATTGAAGTTTGAATCAAGTTCCAGATCTACATTCTATGGGATCTGATTTGCCATAGAAACTCTAGTATGGTTACATAGTTGTCTTGATAGATACTCTTGCTTATTGTATGGTGAATGCTTAAGGCATTCTTGGTATGGCTGTTGCAATATGGTTATGTTGGTTGATTGATAGAGTGAGAAACACTCTTATGATTCAATATTGATATGATTTCCATAGTATATTGGTTGCGCATACATGATTAAGCTCCATTCATATTGTATGGTTGAGGAGAATGAGTAAGTTGTGGGAGAGCATAGATGTGTTGTGATTGTAAAATGAAAGAAAGAAGTAGATGTGACTAAAGGCTGCAAAGGATCTGAGGTTTTCATAGAGAGAAAACCCCAATTACTCAGAAGGCATACGTAGGTTGTAGTACAGACAAGACGTGTACATACGCGAGATGTACTACTGGTAGGATGTGTACATACGTGTGCTGCACTACTGAGAGGTCGCATACCTGTTGACAGATTGGTATCTGTTGAGGATTGATTCCTCTTCTCGGTTGGTGCTAAGTTGTGTAAGTTGAGTCTTTCATTATAGAGATGGTGATCTTGTGGAGTTGTAACTCTATTCAGTTGTTGTTGATAACCCAAGGATTGTAGTCTATAATAAAAAGAAAATTGTACATACATCTTGTGTTCTCGTTTTCTTGTTGAGTGCTCTGTAATTGATGCACACCTGTAACGTGCCATCCTTCTTCAGTACCAGAATGACTAAAGATGCAAAAAGACTCATGTTGGGCCTAATGTGCCCCATTGCAAGCAATTCTTTGATTGCTTTCTCAATTTCATCCTTGATTTTCTTGGGGTGCCTATAAGGTGCTATGTTCACTAGTGTAGCCCCTGCCTCTAACTCAACCATGTGCTCAAATCCCCGATCGGGCGGTCTCCCTAGTGGTATCAGCCCAAATACTGGCTCATACTAACCCAGAATCTCTCTGATTTGTGGGTGGTAATGCTCCCTACCCTTTGAATCCTTTTGCGTGGTGATCAAACACTCTGTTGTGTAAGCCACATCACCGTGACAAAAGATACATTCTATCCTCTTTACCGATACGGCTCAAGGTGCCCCTATAGACATGCCTCTCAGCACAACTCTCGATACACTGGAATCTCTGAAGCTCATAGTCAACGTATGATAGTTGAATCCGATCTCCCCCAATGAATATAACCACTGTACCCCCAACATGACATCCGTATCTGATAGGTCAACTACATAGAAGGTGTCTGTCAAGGTGTAGTTTCCTAGTTTGACCTCTAGGTCTGGGATCATGTCCAAACATGTCATAGTGTATCCATCTGCCACTGCTACGTGGAATCCCTCAAACTCCTCAGTGTGTAACCCCCTCCTGCCTAGTAAGGACACATCTATGAAGTTGTGGGTGGCCCTGCCATCAACTAAGGCTATCATGCATTGCCACTTTACAAGGCCCTTGAGCCTGAGAGTGTTGTACTTAGGTACTCTTGAAAGGGTGGCTATGGTTCCCCCCGTCACCTCTCTATGAGGTTTTGTCTTCTCCATGTCCTCTGCCCCTGTCGGTATCTGAGGTTGTTGTTTCTCTGGCTCTTGAGTGGTCTCATCCTCTAAATCATTGTCTGCTCGTGCCCCGATATCCTCATCCTCCTCTTCACTGCCTGATTCCACTTCAATGTAGTGGAGTTGTCCCTTTACCAGACATCTATGCCCTGAGACCCAAGGGTCTCTGCAAGAGAAGCAAATATTCTTCCTCATCAACTCACATCTTGTATCATCATCTAGCTTGGGCTTACCCTTCCATTCCCTTTGAGGATTCTTTTGATCCTTGTCTCTCTATGGTACAAAGGGTTTGGTAAAGGGTTTAGTTTTTGGCACGGAGTCTGCTAGATCTCTAGTGTGTTAGATGGCATCCTGCAAGGTGTGAGGCCGGTATGCCTTCACCCATCCTATCAAGGGTACATGTGAGCCCTTCTGTGAATAACATGATCATTCGGGGCTCAGATATATCTGTCACTGCCACTGCTACCCTCTAAAACTCTGAGATGAATGTCTTTGTTGTGCCAGTAGGTCTCAACTGGGCTAGATCTCTTAAATGGATCTATAGATCCCTCCTGTCAAATATATCCATGAGTCTCTCTATGTACTCTCTATAGGAGGTGATGTGACTATGGCCCAATGTCACCAATCCATGATACCACCACTTGTGTGCCTCACCCTCTAAGTGTAATGTAGCGAAATTGATGGCTTCTAACTCGGTCATCTGGTTGAGCTTGTAGTAGGTGTCTGCTTCTGTACCCAAGCTCTAGCAGTGCATTTGGATGATCCGTCGAAAGAAGGTATGGTGAGTTTACCAAATTTTCGGATGAAGTCAATGTTATGCCCCTACTACTGTTGCAACCCTCCTCTCTGTGGCTCTCTGGGGCGGTTCCTAAGTCTGAGTCCACAATACTTGACTAACGTCATATCCTGATGGAAGTCATGACCCAATTTTGCATACTCCCTCTGATACTCTGCAGTGTCCTCTGTGTCAGTGGGTGGTCTCTATGCTATCGGCATCTGTGCTGCTACCGGGGGTGCCCTCTGGAAACTGGGAAACAAAGGTTAGGGAATCCTACTTACAGAGGTGGATGTGCGAGTGGGTGACTAGGGTCTACTAACTACCCCTGAGTTTCCCTGTGTTCCATGTGGGGCTTGTGTGCCCAGGATGCCCACCATAACCAATCTATCAGCCACCTAATCCAAGGACTGAGACACGGTCCTTTGACTGACCAACATATCATTGATAACCTGCATGAAGGTGGCCTTTGTTTCCATGGGGGCCTTACCACTTCCCTTTGGTCTCTCATATCTGTCTCCTAGCCTCCTTTCTCCCTCTCTCTCAGCCTCACACTCTTCCCTTCTCTCTTCTTCTCTGTGTGCCTCTTCCTCTTCCTATGAACTGGGAGGGAAAGGAGGAAAGTCAGGCCTAGGCCTTCTTTCCTTGCGCCCATTGTAAGTGACATATTCATCACCTACGTGCTCCTAGACATCTGGTTCTTCTAATGTATTCATCATCTTTAGTCATAGGTTGGTAGGACTAAAGCTCTGATACCACTCAAATATCCCTGATCCCGCTGATCATGATATCTACTACGGATCTAGTGTTCTATCTCACAGATCTGATACACTGGGGGTTTCTAAATGCATTTTATCTTGAGATCTGATACTCTGGGGGTTTCTAGATGCGTTTTAGTTATGTGCTTGAGATGTTTTGTGGTTGTTGCATGTGCATGTTATATGTTATGGTTTAAACAGTATATATATGATGCATGAGGAAATAAGGAACATCAACCGCCCAATAATATGAGATTCAAGCATGGAAATACAATGAAATACTGGAAATATAGAAGATAGTCTTCAGTTAGATCTCATGGATCGTCACTGGAATACAATCAAATAACATAAAATACCCGTGATCAAAATATGAAGGTAGATCTGATGCATGCATGGATAGATCGACAAAATCGGTGGTTTCGGAGAAGAACGGTAACCACTACAAACTGGAAAACTCATCTGGAAGGTTATACCCATTGGAATGAGCTAGAAATTGTCCCAATAGAAGTTCCTTGGCCTCAAGAATGATACTGGTGACTATTGGATGATAGATCTGGCCTCTGATGCTCTGGATCTCATCCCCTAGGGGTCTGCGCAACTCCTGACTCTCTGGATGCACCCCAAATGATTCCACCAACAGAATCGGATGCTATAGGACTCAAAACGATCACCTCACCAAATGTGGAATTGGGTTGGAATGGTTTCCCTAAATTTTCTCTGATGCTTCATCTATAACCCCAACTATCCTTCCAAAAGAGTTATGCCCTAAATGGCTGAATGATGTGCTCTAAAGGATTCCATCATTTGAATTTGATGGAAAGTGGCTCAATATATGCACCCTAGCTGGATCTCAACTGGGTCAGAAGGAAACTGCAATCCGAGCTCTGATCTCGTGCAGCTACACAAACCCTCTATCTGACTTGCGCCCCCACTGGCTGAGCTACACAACACTGATAATTGGATACTCCTGAATAGCATGGTGAAATACCTGGATGGTATCTCCAATGGGCTAGGGTGTGTCTCTCAACACTGAAACCTATCAATGGTGGTGGTTTCCTCCAGAAATCCACAAAACAGTAGAAATTGAATCTCTTCCTCCTCTGGGAACTCTCAACATCAAATCATAACAATGCATAATGATGAATTAGGTTGAATTCCTCCTTTTATACTTTTCTTGATCTAATTCACCATTGGCCTCACTTAAGCTAGTCGCTTTTCCTCCTAAGGTGAATAATTAATTAATTAAATCCCCCTTTAGCACCTTTTCATTCTAATTCTTCGTTGACTTAGGCTTAAGTGACTTTTCCTATGCTTTTTTGCTTAATTCATCATTTAGGCACCAAATCACCCTTATTTCTTCCTTTTGTTCCCTGTTTGTGCCTGACTATAGTCTACGGGAATACATAGACTACTAAGTCACTCCCCGCTGGCCTACTCTTGGGAACGAGACATCACAAAATTATCCTAAAACATCACATAAAAGAATATAAACACAATAACTTCTTAGGCAAGTTTTCTCATTAATATCCAACAATGAAAATGAGAGAGGCATCCTCATTTTATAGCTAAGGAGCCTCCTCAATACAATAAGTAATACAATGTGTTAGCTCAAAATCGTGGGCAAAAACCATTGGCCCAAGTCAAAACCATGAGAAAAATACAATAAATGGGACAAGATAACCCTCAAAACCCTCCAATACATTAGTTCCCCCCTCAAAATGGTCAAATACAACATAGGGCCATGCATCTAGATTAAAAGGGCCTAGAATAAGTGTGCCCTTTCATAAAGTGTGCCAATGTCCCTAAAATGAGAAAATATCAAGTCAAACATGGTCCAAGGACTCAAGCGCCCCTCTAACCAACTTCCAAGAGCTAGGAAGTGGTCAAAGAATGAAATAAAAACCTCCAAATGTATGACATCATCCCCACACATGTGGGACATCCAAGGTACAATCCAATGGAAATGGCACCTATGACCTCCTTAATAAGGGTGCTCCTCAAGTAAATCATTGTCATGTCCCCATTTTTGGATTCCCTTATTATGTAGTTAGAGTTACTTCAGGAGGCCTGAGTCAGCTAGGTTAGAGGGTGAGACTAGGTCATCAGTGAGCCCATAAGGTTTGGAGAAGTTTTATGGGGCCCAAATTAGTTTATTTACCATTATTCATCATCATGATCATTTTTGCACAACTTGTTCTTGGTTCTGTTGCATGTAATGTCCCTTTTTTAGTAGGAGCTCCAGAGAGGAGGGATTAGTAGTCTAAATATCCCCTTTTAGACTATAACCAGGGAGAAACAAGGGAAACAAGGTTATTTGGTGTCATTTCACTAGGGAATGTTATATTTCGAAAGTGACACTAAGTGAAAAGTGGGAAAAGTGTGCTTAAGTGAAGGAGTTAATTATAGAGGTCAACGAAGAATTAGGGTTTGAGAGGGTATATGAAGGAGAAAAGCGATGTTATTCCTCATTATCCCAGTTTATGATTTGGGAATTGATCTCTGAGGAGAAAACAAATAGGTTTAGGTGAATACGTGGATATTGTGCATTCCAGGAGGAAGACACTAGTTAATTGATTTTGGTGTTGAGAGACACATCCTAGTCATTGAAAGGATCACCCATATTCTTCATCGGTTTCAGCAGAAGTTTACAGGTTCAGGCAGTTAGGGTGCACTTCATTAGGGTGAGGGCATGAGGGCTAGGAGACTCATAGGTTTATCCTGTCCTGACAAGGGAGAATTCATAGATTTCCTTTTGAACCAATTGAGAGGAAGGTAGGGTGCTCCTTTTGAGATATGTCTTGAGAGATTTTGAGGGAGGAATCATCTAGGGCACACTAGAAAATTGTTGAGGGCGCAACACTTGTGGAGACTTAGGCATGGTTCCAAAGAGATCATCGGACTAGATCCGTGGAAACCCTTCTGACCCAGTTCAAAGGAGGACAAGGTGCATATATTGATACAGTTACATCCCATTTCCGATGGTGGAACATCTAGGGCACAACAGTTGAGCCTAGGAAGGGTGCAACCTCCCTAGGGGAACCATCTGAGGTTCGTACAGATCAACAAAGGGTTGATCTTCAGGTCAACAATTATTGAGAGGGTGTTGAGGCTAGGGCACATAGTTTGAGACAATTTTTAGGGTTATCCAAGGAGTTTAGCCACTAGGGAGAACATTCCAGTCTTGTAGTAGTTGTTGTATGAGTTGCCCATTGCATGCAGTAGTTCATCTTGCTCATCCACTGATCCAACATTCTTCTTCACTCCCAGGTATTTTAATTTATCATTTTTTATTGTATTCTAGATAAGATCTAGCTAAGATCCATCTAGTCTTGATCTAGTTGAGTGATTCCATTTATTTCCCGCATGCAGTATTGTACTTTCAATCATATTTCATAATATAAGTGGTTGCAGTTGTTCTATGTTTCCTATCTATTGCATGTTTGTTATACACTGGTAAACATAAGAAAACACATTCAGAACTATTGAAACACGGAGAAAAACCCTTAAACGCATCCAAAATCCCAAAGAGTATCATTTTTTGCAGCATATAGCCAACAATTGAGGCATATATCTAGATATGTGGATCTAGGGATATTACAATGGTATCGGAGCTTTAGTCCTGCTATCCCATGACTAAAGTTTCAATGAGTTTAGCAGAGAACCCAGAGGGTCATGAAAACTTAGGTGACAAATATGTCACTTAAAATAGATGTAGGGAAAGGAGGAGACCTAGGGAATATTATCCCCCCTTTCCTCACAGTTCAAAGGAACGGGAAGAGGCACAGAGGGAAGCATAGAGAAGGGAAGAGCATGAGGCAAAGAGGACGATGGGAGACATGTATGAAAGGCTAGAAGGTAGTGGGAAAGCACCCATGGACCCATAGGAATCCTTCATCCAGGTTCTTAACAATTTGGTGATCAGTCAACAGGCCATGACTCAGTCCTTGGCACATATGGTCAATATATTGACTACAGGTAGCATTCCAGGTACAAATTTTGTGCATGCAGCACAAGGGAACTCAATCGTAGGCAATAGACCCCATTCATTTACTCGCACATGCACTTCATCGAGTAGGATCCCTAGGCCACTATTCCCTAGCTTTCAGAGGGCACCTCCAGTAGCAGTACAATAACCAGTAGCCCAGAGGCAAACTGCACAGGCAAAGGATATTTCAGAGTACATGAGAGAGTATGCAGTGTTGGGACTAGAGTTCCATCAAGACATGACCTTGGTAGAGTATTTTGGACTCAGATGCAAGAACGACCCTAGAGATCCTCAGAGGGGAGAACAACAACAAAAGAAGCAGGGACAAAGCATAGATTTCATTAGGAAAGTAGGTAAAATTATGATACCTTCATTCGATGGATCATCTAAATGCGCTGCCAGAGCTCAGGTATAGAAACTAGACATGTACTACAAGCTCAACCAGATGACAGAAATTGAGGCCATCAGTTTTGCTACCTTGCATTTGGAGGGAGAGGCACATGAGTGGTGGCATCATGGACTGGTGACGTTGGGTCATAGTCACATCACTTCATATAGGGAATTCATAGAGAGGATCATGAGCAGGTTTGACAGGAGGGATATAGAGATCCACTTTATGGATTTGGCCCAATTGAGACAAACTGGCACACCTGAGGCATTCATAACAAAGTTTCATAGGGTATTCGTGGAAGTGATAGGCATTTTAGAGCCTAGATTGATCATGCTTTTCACATAGGGTCTCATTGAACCCTTGATAGGATGGGTGAAGGCCTACAAACCTCACACTCTACAGGATTCCATCCTATGCACTAGAGATCTAGCATACTCAGTGCCAAAAACCAAAAATTTTTCCAAACCCTTTGTGCCATAGAAGAATCGAGATAGGAAACCATGCCAGAGAGTGTGGAAGGGTAAGGAGAAGTTGGATGATGATATGAGGTGTGAGATTATGAGGAATAAGATATGCTTCACTTGCAAGGACCCCTAGGTCCCCGAACATAGGTGCATGGGCAAGGGAGAAATCCATTACATTGAGGTGGCAACATATAGTGATCAGGAGGAACATGATAGTGAGTCCCAATTCAGAGGAGGAACCATTGCATGCGGAGGAGAAGCCTCCAAGAATACCACCACCACCGGTAGGGGCCCAACCACTGGTAGAGCCACAATATCATGAGAAGGCTAAGAGATGAACACCAACAAAGGGAGGAGTCATAACAACCCTTTCTGGGATCCCTAGGTATGACACCATCAGGATCAAAGGGACTATTCAGGGACAACATGTCATTGACCTGATAGATGATGGGCCAACCCACAACTTCATTGACGTTGCATTGGTATTGAGGCGAGCACTACAAACAGAGTTTGAGGGGTTTGATGTTGCAGTGGTAGATGGCCACACAATAGAGTGTGTAGACAAAGTCCCAGACATGGAGGTAAAGTTAGGTAACTACACCATGAGAGATACATTCTATGTAGTTGACCTTTTTGACATAGATGTGGTGTTGAGAGTCCAATGGTTGATCACCTTGGGAAAGATTTCTACCAACTACCAAACCTTTGAGATGGGGTTCAAAGACAGTGAGGGGAAGAGGACTCTACTGAGATGTATGTCGATAGGGGCACCCGCGACAATGTTGAAAAAGAGGATGGAGAGGAGCTTCGGGCATGGGGAAGTATCATATGTTGTAGAGTGCTTAATCACCACACAGAGGGATTCAGGTGGCCAACAACAGTATCAGACAAAGATAAGGACTTTGTTGAGTTAGCATCAATAGGATTTTGGACAAAGTTTGCCAAGGAGACCACCTAACCAAGGGTTTGAGCACACCGTTGAGCTAGAGAAGGGTGAAAAACCAGTGATTACAACACCCTATCATCATCCTAGGAGGTTCAAGGATGAGATAGAAAAAGAAATCAAGGAATTTCTAGTGATGGGACATATCAGACCCAACAGTAGTCCATTCGCTTCTTTAGTTTTCTTAGTCCTAAAAAAGGATGGTACCATGATGATGTGTATAGATTACCACGTTTTGAACAATAAGACCATTAAAAATTGGTATCCTATCCCACACATTGATGAGTTGATGGACGAACTGCATGGAGTAGTTTTCTTCTTTAAGATTGACCTACACTCTGGATATCATCAGATCAACATTCAAGAGAAGGATATAGAGAAGACGACATTTTGATGCCACTATGGACACTTTGAATTCATGGTTATTCCATTTGGGATAACCAATGCACCAATGACGTTTCAGTCTTGCATGAACCATATATTCTGAGATCACTTGAGGAAATCAGTCTTGGTATTCTTTGACGACATTTTGGTATACAACAAGAAATGTGAGGAGCATCTGAAGCACTTGGATGAGATACTCAGCATCATGGAGTTGCAATCACCGTATGCCAGGGAGTCAAAGTGTGAGTTTGGCATGACAAAACTGTTATACATGGGCCACATTATCAACACACAGTGGATACAGGTGCACCAGGAAAAGATTATGGCCATTTTGGATTAGCCAATGCCCAGGAATGTAATAGAGTTTAGGAGTTTCTTTTGGATATGTATCTATTACATGAGGTTCGTGGAGGGTTTTTCACAGTTGGGGGCACCACTCACATGCCTCAAAAGATATGGAGCCTTCATCTAGACAGACAAGTCATAGAAGGCATTTGAGCATATGAAAGAAGTCATGGGCATGTGCCCAGTACTAGCATTGCCATATTTCACGCTATTGTTTGTTCTGGAGTGTGATGCATTAGGACAGGGGATCAGAGTAGTGTTGATGCATGGGGTACACCCCATAGTATTTGAGAGTAGGAAGCTTAGCTAGCTCAAGAGGTTGTATTCTATCTATGACAAGGAGATTCTTGCAATCATGCATGCCTTGACCAAATTTAGGCAATACTTGGTGGGAAGCAAATTTGTGGTCAAGACAGACCATAATAGTTTGAAATATTTCCTTGAACAAAAGGATCTCAATGAGCATCATTAAAACTGGGTGAGAAAGGTCCAAGCCTTTGATTTTTACATAGAGTATGTCAAGGGGAAGAAAAATATTATGGCAGATGCACTGTCTAAGAGAACATCAACTTGTTCCTTGATGGAGATTTCGACAGATTGGAAATCCCACTTGTTAGTGGAATATTCCAAGAACAAGTTCACTTGTGAGATATTGTATGGGCATGTACAGGATGACAGGTACAAATTCATAGATGACATCATCTTCTATAAAGACTGATTCTATCTAGTGCCAGGATCAAGTCTCAAAAATAAGATTTTGGCCATAGTACATGACTCTCCATTAGCAGGCCATCATGGGTTATTCAACACTTACCGATAGGTTAGGGAGATATTCTCTTGAAAGGGTCTCAAACAGGATGTGATGAGACATATCAGTGAGTGTGTGAATTTTCAGCAGAACAATTCAGAGCAGACACTTCTAGCGGGGTTACTTCATCCACTTCCCATTATGGAGCATAAATGGGAGAGTATATATCCATGGACTTCATTACAGGCCTACCCAAGGCTTAGGGTAAGGATTGTATTTATGTAGTGGTCAACAGATTGACCAAGCTTGTGCATTTCTACGCTATTCCTACAGATTATAGTGCAATGCAGGTGGTAGAGTTATTCTTCAGAGAGGTTTTCAAACTTCATGGGTTACCACAAAACATCGTCAGGACATAGACAGTTGGTTCAATGACACATTTTGGTGGGAGTTATTCCAATGGGTGGGGACATAGTTGACACCCAACACCAGTTACCACCCCTAGAATTTTGGGAAGACGGAGATATTCAACAAGTGGGTAGAGGGATACTTGAGGAACTATGTGAGTGGACAACATAGAGCGTGGATAAGGTGGTTACATCTTGGAGAGAATTGTTACAACACTACCTTCCACATGTCCATAGGTATGACCCCATTCAAAGCATTATATGGGTATGATGCTCCCACTTTGATTGACTTGGTTTTTGGAGAAAATCGAGCTCCCAAGGCCAAGGATTGGATAGTAGAGAGTCAGGATATTCTCAAGGTACTAAAGGAGAATCTATAAAGTGCACAAAATCAAGAAAAGGTGAATGTAGATAGACACGGGATAGAGTGTAGCTTTGAGGTTGGGGATCCGTTATTCCTGAAGCTACAACCATACATGCAATCATCTCTAAAGAAGAGTGGGGTGGAGAAACTCAAGCCTAGGTTCTATGGGACATACATGGTCATACACAGGGTAGGTGAAGTGGCCTATGAGCTAGAGCTAGCAGAGGGGATCCAGATTCACAATGTGTTCCATGTTTCATGTCTTAAGAAATTCGTGGGACAATTCATCAACACTTAAGAGGAGATTCCACCTTTGGATGAGGAGAGGAAGTTGGAGTTAGTTCTTGAGGAGGTATTGGAGTTCAGAGAGCGAAGGTTGAGGAGCAGGGTCATCAAATATTGTTTGGTCAGATGGAGGGGGCTTCTAGTAGAGGATGCTACTTGGGAGAGTGAGCAAATTTTGCAGCACCCTGGATTGATGTTGCTTGAGGACAAACAATCTCGGGAAGGGAGGATTGTAATGTACCTTTTTGAGTAGGAGCTCCAGAGAGGAGGGATTAGCAGTCTAAACATCCCCTTTTAGACTACAGCAAGGGAGAAACAGGGGAAACAAGCTCATTTGGTGTGATTTCACTAGGGAATGTTATATTTCGAAAGTGACATTAAGTGAAAAGCGGGAAAAGTGTGCTTAAAGTGAATTAAGCCAAAAATAGAGGGGTGCTTAAGTGAAGGAGATAATTATATAGGTCAACAAATAATTAGGGTTTGAGTGGGTATATGAAGGAGAAAAGTGACCTAATTCGTCATTATCCCAGTTTATGATTTGAGAGTTGAGCTCTAAGGAGAAAACACAGGTTCAGGCGAATTCGTGGATATTGTGGATTCTAGGAGGAAGACACCAGTTGGTTGATTTAGGTGTTGAGAGACACACCCTACTCACCAGAAGGATCACCCAGATTCTTCATTGATTTCAACAACAGTTTACAAGTTCAGGCAGCTAGTGCGCATTTCATCAGGGTGAGGGCATGAGGGCTGGGAGATTCAGAGGTTTAGCTTGTCCCAACTAGGGATAATTCAAATATTTCCTTCCAACCCATTTGAGAGGAAGGAATTGAGATCCTTTTTAGATACTTCTTGAGATATTCTGACAAAGGAATCATCTAGGGAACACAAAAAAACTATTGAGGGCACAACACCGGTGGAGACTTAGGCAGGGTTCAAGAGAAATCACCGAACTAGATCTAGAGAAACCCTTCTGACCTAGTTCAGAGGAGGACATGGTGCATACATTGAGACAGTTACAACCCATTTCCAATGGTGGAATCTCTAGGGTACAACAGTTGAGCCTAGGAGGGGCGCAACCCCCCCGAGGCGAACCATCCAAGGTTTGTACAAATTAACAGAGGGTCGATCTTCTGGCCTATAGTTATTGAGAGGGTGTTTGAGGTCAGAGTGCACAGTTTGAGAGTTTTTAGGGTTATCCAAAAATTTTATCCACCAGGGCGAACATTCCAGTCTTGCAGCAGTTGTTGTGTGAGTTGTTTGTTGCATACAACAGTTCATCTTTCTCATCCATTGATCCAACATTTTTATTCACTCTCGGGTATTTTGATTTATCATCGTTGATTGTATTCCAGCTAAGACCCATCTAGTATTGATCTACATAAGTGATTCCATTTATTTCCCACATGCAGTATTGTACTTTCAGTCATATTTCATAATAGAAGTGGTTGCAGTTATTCTATGTTTCCTACCTATTGCATGTTTGTTATACACTGGTAAACACAAGAAAACAGATTCAGAACTATTGAAATAGAAAGAAAAACCCTTAACTGCATCCAAAATTCCAAAGAGTATCAATTTCTGCAACATATAGCCAAGAATTGAGGCATATATCCAGATCTATAGATCTAGGGATATTACATTGCATTTCGACAATTTCCGTAAAACTGGGTTATTATTGGGCATATTTTAATTAATTACACTAAAGGTACTATTTGGAGCTTGTTTCTCAGAGAAATGCTTTAGTGTAATAGCTCGTTGGAACCAAGGCGAAAATATCTATAGGATGGAATGATGAAAAGTAACCTTGAGTGGCCAGAGAAGTCATAAAATCTAATTAATCACTTTTTTGGAGTAAAAATGTTCATTAAATTAATAGTGATTTTATTAATAAAAGAAGGGAAATTAATAAAAAAAGATCATCACAGAATATAAAAGGAGGAAAAGATGAATTCTCCTCATCATTGATCATTGTTATCTTTTGGAATTGGAATTGAAATCTCTTGTGGCTTTTTCGGCATTGAGGACAAAAACCCTCGGTGAACATTAGAAATTGGCGAGGTAGATCACCTAGATCTACTAATTCTGCTTATTTGCAAGACCATTTGGGATATCAGAGGTCAAATATTCATTTGTTTAACAACCCAATTTGATTAAATAATGATCATAATTTGTTAAGGTAAATAAAATTTATTATTGAAATAATTAGATTTTAATCATTTTATTATTTATTATTTTGAATTAAATAATGTAACAAAAGGGAGGGGATTATTTTATTGTATTAAAGGTAGGTGAAAGAATTAATGAAAAGATAAGGCATATGGGAATTAAATAGGAGGGAGGGGGGGATTCGAGAGAGAAAGAGAAGGAAGAGGGGTTTGGACTTGGGGGAGGAGGGATTTTTTTGTTGGAAGGAGAAGGAGAAACCAAAGGAGGGAAAAAGGAAACAGGGATAATTTGGAAGAGGAGGAAGGGTGCAAAACATTTCTTGGTGGTTTTTTACTAGTGGATTGGGTTATTGGGATTTTGGGCTCAGGGACCCGAAAATTTGATTTCCTGGAGCTAGGGAGATGGAGAGGCTATGTTCCTAGCTGGCTAGGAGGAAACAGTTTCAGGAAGTTTTAGTTTCAACAACACAAGGAACTCAACAACAAGAGAAAGAAGACAACAACAACCAAGAAAACCTTCTTTTTCAAGAGGTAAATTATAAATTATCTTTGCTTGAATTAATTTTTCACTATGTATTCATGAAATTGTTGTCATGTAATTTATTATGGTCTTATTGACTTGTTAAAAACAAAGAGAAAGAAATTAAATTTCAGACTTCATGAAATTAGACTGTCAACCTGATTACAACTTCAAAGTTTAACTATGAAGCCTTGGGAAGGGTATTACAATTGGGAAAACAACTAGATGAATGGTATTTATTGAAGACGGTTGAGTTTGTTCATTGAGGGGAAATTTTCTTGTGTATGGTCTAATATTTTCATCTTGAAGATTGGGTTGAAGGTATTTTGTGCAGTGAAAATCAAAGACTTGGACATGATCTCTTCATTGTGTCTGATTTATTCTTCTTGCAGCTGAGATTACTGATTTTATGGGTCAAATCCCCTTGGGAGGAGGCCGATTTTGAGCTAAGGGAGTCGAGTTGAGCTTGTGGTTATGTTTCCTGAGCAAAGGGGACAATTTTGACATTTGGGTCGCTGTGAATCCCTGGCTGGGTGCACTACATTCTAAAAGGGGGCCGAGAAACTCATCTCAAGTGTGAGATATTTCTTTGTTGGATAATGTATTTAGGAGAGAAGTCGCTAGCTTCAGGATACTAAACTATGTGGGGGCACCATCTATCTATTGGACAATATTATTCTCTATGGAGGCCGAACTATCATTGGGATACCAAGCATCCATCAAACATGCCTAATAACATGCACATATTTGTTGATTTCTCCATTGCTACAATGGCTACAACAACCACATAACTTCATTTCTATTCATATCATATTATTTGTCGGGTATTCCTCTTCTTATAGGTTAGAGAGTTTATTACTATTTGATGATATATTACCAAGGCAACTGTGGGTTGTTTGATGACTGTAGTAATCAAACTCATCACCAAAATAATAGATATATTTACCCCATAATTTGTTGATTAGCGTATCACTGTTGTACTATGCAATTATTATCATTTTATAGATGTAAATGAGTGTGTGAAATGATCCAAATGGGGTTGCAATCTATTTGGGAAAATGTCACATTAGCTACAACCATCAACCACTACTAAAACAAGTTTTTTTGGAGTACACACACATCAGATTTAGTGATAACTCAAAAAAAATCCGAGTGAGAAAATTACAGTGGTATCAAAGCTGGTTTTCCTACCAGCCTAAGGGGAAAATCAGTGAAGAGTTATTTCAGATTGTGTACATACAGGGAATTTTCATATTGCTTCCATTAAGTGGCTAGAAATGCAGTGGCTTAAGAAGTTGGGGGAAAATTCGAAACACGAGAGACAACTAGAAACACTTGCATACATTCCTTATTACCAAGGGTATCTAGCATTGGGTGAGGATATCTACACAACTTTGTCCTTTCAAGGCTATTACACCCTCAAGTACGGAAGTTAGCCCAAGGATTTGGATGAGGATTCCTTGGAAAGCACATGGCAGAAATGGATGGGAGATGAGCAGGAAGGACAGGTGGAGGAATGTACATCTAGCCATCATGAGGAGGTGTGTGTAGAGGAGGACCAAGCAGTGATCTATGATGAGACCATTGACACTAGTGTCTTGGCAGGATTTGTCATTAGTACCAATGATGAGGGGGAAACATCTTGTCCCACTTATTATGACTTTGAGGACCATGACACCAACACCCATGATGGATATATTGATGGAACCTATGTTGAGGATGTTTATGTTGATGAGGGGACATTCTTACAGATGACAACTCAGACCATTTGGATGTGGTTGGATAAAGGATTCTAGGGTGGTGTGATCTGGAGGATCGATTGTTGGTGATCGAGGATCATATCACATAGGTATTGATGACGAACAATGGATCTCATCGATTCGTTGAGGATATTATGTGGAGATATCAGATGGAGGAGAGACACAATGGAGTGGAAAGTGGAGTCACTAGTGCTTAGTTGCACCTCATTAATGACACACTAGAGAAATTGAAGTCAGATTACTTGTAGTTGTTTATGGACAGGGACCTTTTTCTCAAGTTTGTTGAGGACAAGGAAAGAGAGGTTGAGGAGATACATTATCAGCTGATCATAGCACTCCCTTCACCACTTACAATAGGGACTCCATCATCTTTGGTAGCCATGACACATGAGGGCATGAGTGTGACACATAATGTGAGGGATGAGCCTCTTATGATGAGTCTTAATGAGGAGGATTCTGAGTTGCAGGTACTCTATGAGAGTTGGATTGCACTTTGATTTGGAATTTTTGGGGTCAAGAGCCCTTTCTTTTGGAGAGCTCATTAGAGGGTCAAAGTTTAGTTACAAAGGAGATGGTTGAGCACCCTCCTTGTGGACCAACCCACAAGGAAGCATATGCATCCATGGATTGGGTAGACAGGTACATGATGGACATGGACACACTCTAGGGTACAAGGTTAGTCATCATTGTTAGAGTGTTGGATATAGTAGCACATACATGGAACCAAATGATACAGGAGGACACATGAGTATATCACAATATACAGGATTATACATTGGCACAAGGTGGTGTACACTAGATTTTTGGAGCATTTCCTCCAAGGAGACCTCCTGACAAAGTCATTAATTATACCATTGGGTTGAGGTTACCCAGGATCAATGAGTGGATGGGTGAGCCTCAACTAGTCGTGAGTCCGCCGATGATTGATTTTCATCTGGGATATCATCAAGCTTGGGCCAAGGAGCAAGGTTGATGCAGAACCCCTTCTCTCCTAAGGGTTGTGCGACCTCCCAATAAAGGATCTTCAATTATGAGCCAAATTGTCTCTCTGAGACCTTAATGGTCTCACTTACGAATTAATACATGCCCTTTTTATCCTCTCGTGCAGGTTCTATGACACCAACAACCTATTTCTTCACGCTGCTAAACTCACAGGTTTCAGGTGCAAGCTCCTCTCTTGTTAGCCCCTTCCCGCATGTGACCTCGATCTATGTCCTTGTGTAAACGCACAATTGTGGGCGCTCCCAAGAGTGGTTTGGGATCAACCCACTTTTCTCCCCGCAATTCACCTGCAGCTACCATGTACCCCTTTGTCGATATCGTGGTTCTGATTGTGGCCCATCCTTGAAATTTTAACGTTCGAGCACTTTCTGGCCTCGCAAGAAAGTGTGATCGTCGATCTCACGATCTCGGGTGGATCCTCTCGATCAACATTTCAGATCCATATCCCTTTCTTCCTTTCCTCTAGATCATGCCTTCCTAGATCTTCGCAATCTGTCGATGCATGCCCCCTCCAAATCGACGATTGAGATCGATTTCTCCTTTCGGGCTTTGGGAGTTTCAATTCTAAAACCTTTTTTTCTCCTCAATTCTTCCACCCGGAGCTGGTGATCTATTGACGCATGTCTCTCGTAGATTGATGGATATGATTTCTCCGGGTCTCTGAAATGCTTTTATCTGAAGCTTGGGATATATTGATGCATGTCTCCTACAGATCGACGACTACCAGCACTTCGGCTATTCAGACTGTGGGAGTATCAACAGCCCACCTTTGCTTCCTCCCGAAACTCACGATCTGTTGCCATGCGTCGCTATGAATCTGACGGTCAGGATTCACTTCAGATTTCAGGTTTCAGGAGTTTCAATTCTCAATTGAAATCCTTGAAGTGAGATTTTTCGGAGTCTCAAATCTGCTGACACATACTCCCCCTGATGACCAACAATCGATATTTACTTCAGCGATTTCACTTCCTCTTCATCCACAATCTTCCAAAGTTGTGGATCTCGCGCCACCTGTCCCTCTTGACGATGGACGGTTGCTAGTCACTTCGGGACTTCAAAACTTTGGCAGTCCGCTCTACTCTACATTTCAAGAAACTTAAAGCTCACACATATTTCCCAGATCCAACGATCTGGAATGCTCTCCGCTCCCTCCTGGACGGATCTTAGCCGGTGATTCGAGAAACCTTCAAAATTATTACCTTCTTTGAATCTCTCCTGAGCTTTCTTGCCTTCTACTCCTTTGACTTCTTAAAGATCCACTTCGACACTTAGTCATATTTCAGATCTGTGCACTCCTTGCAACATATTCTTATGCAAGGTTTGGGTTCTTGCGGGTGACTATGCACGCCTTGCAGCAGTCGCTTTGCACTCCTTGCAAAGGGAAAGGTTCGCACTATTTCTTATGAGCTTCATAATCGAAATAGATTCTGTCAACGCACTCCTTTCGGACTGTGTGCATAGCTTGCACAGACTCAATCAAAGAGATACAATTGAAACTTATGCAAACATCTCACAATTTCATATATTTGTAACGAAATTCATTCATTCATGAAAACAACAATAACAGGGAACTGAAAACAATAACACCATGCATTGGATCAATTTTCTTCTGTTATATCCATTTAAAAGTAAATGGCTACAGTTATGATCAAAACAACAACTAAAAATTTAGAAATTTCCTACTAACTCACAACAGCCCTATTTGGGCATACAAAACCTCCATTTATCTCAGAGGGTTCTTAGGGTCCCCCCTGACTACTCATCTACTCGAAAACAAAACCTAACTGCTACCTTAGTTCAGTTACATTCAAGATTAGGAGTGAAAACTTCAAGATCACTCATGATTATTCAGCTTCTAAGCATTTGATCTTCTTTTGTTTTTCAATCATCTCCAAAAGATTCGCAGTAAACACCAACGTTTAAGATTCCAAAATGATTCCAAGTCATTGAGTTGTCCTGCCATGCGTGCTCGATGACGATGCTCCTGCATCATACTCCCCTGGAAAAAAATTCATGGACTCATGTCCATGAGCTCCTACACTGACTTTCCATGCTTCTCGATATCAGCTTCATTTTCCCAACTGGCATCTTCTATTGGGTGTCCCTTCCACTTGACCGAATATTCAAAATATGTCTTCCTCTTGGTCTTTTTGCCAATCCTTTGATCAACGATCTTCTTCATCTGTGGTTTTTCTTCTATAGGAATTTGTTTCTCCCACTGAATCTTCTATTGATCTTTTGATCCCTCTATGTCATCTTCCCTGTAAGGGTACAAGTCTAAAATGTTAAATATGGGTGATATGCCCACATCATCTGGAAGCTCAATCTCATAAGCATTTTCATCAAACTTCCTTAAGATCTTACATGTCCCTATCTTCTTCATCTTTAACTTGTTATATGTTCCCCTAGGGAACCTTTCTTTTCTGATATGTGCCAGAACCTAATCTCCTACTTCAAATTGAAGTTCCCTGCGATGTTGATCAACTCTCTACTTGTACTCTTAGCTAGATCTATGAAATTGTCCTCTGATCTAGCTATGGAGCTTCTGCATTTCTGCAGCAAAATATTTTGATCTAGCACTTCTGATCTCACTCTGTTCCAAGTCTCTCAACTCAGATACTCCCCTTGGTTGCATTCCATACAATATTTGGAATGGGCTCTTTCCAGTGCTCCTGTTTGGTGAGTCATTGTATGCAAATTCTACTTGTGGTAGAATCTGATCCCAGTGATTATGATGCTCAGTGACCAAACTCCTCAACAAGTTTCCCAAACTTCTTTTTACCACCTCAGTCTGTCCATCTGTCTGAGGGTGATAAACTGAGTTGAAGGAAAAATATGTCCCCAACTTCTTCGACAGTGTTCCCCATAAATGACCAACAAATTTAGTTTCTTTGTTTAAGTCAATGCTCCTGGGTAGTCCATCAAGTCTCACAACTTCCTTGAAAAACAAATTTGCAACATGTGTTGCATCACTAGTCTTCAGGCATGGGATAAAGTGTGCCATCTTTGAAAATCTATCCACCACCACAAATATGGAATCACATCCTCTTTGTGTTCTTGGCAATCCAAACACAAAATCCATTCGTATTGCATCCTAAGGCCTCTTTGGTATTGGCAATGGTTGATACAATCCAGTGTTCTATATTTTACCCTTTGCATGTTGGCAGATTCTACATTTGTTCACAAATTTTATCACTTTTGTTCTCATACCTAGCCAATAGTATGAACTACTCAACTGTGCAAATGTTTTATCATGGCTGAAATGTTCAACCAATCCTCCACTATGCTTTTCCTTCAAAAGGTTATTCTCATTGAGCTTTTTGGTATGCACAACTGATTGCCCTTGAACAACAATCCCTCTTGAATCATATACTTTGTCCACTGGCTCTTGTCTCTCAGCACAAGATTTGCACATGCTTTGTATGCTTCCTTGAAATCTGTATCATCGCAATACATATCCTTCAGGTGTTCAAACCCCAAGGTCTTCACCTG
>JASDQU010371237.1:120163-135690 GCA_032191745.1 Picea mariana | reverse complement strand
ATGAGTGAGCCATGCCCGCTGCCACCCTCGTCCACCGTCGCTTTAGAACCCGCATCTAACAGCCGATGTTCCACTGCACCTTCTGCAACCTTCGAGCTCGCATTGTGGCAACTACAATTGTCGTTACCAGGCCAGGGTATTTCCTCCACAAGACATCCAGGGATGTAATCGACCAGTGCCGGAGTGGGCTTGCAGTCCTCACTCTTGGTTACCACTCGGGTGAACTCCATAGTCATCAAGTCCTCCGTATACAGGATTTCCTCCACAATGCAGGGGGGAAAATCCTCCTCGATTTCCTCCTTCTGCCTCGCTTCCGGTGCTTTCTCCTGCCTCGCTCCCGACATTTTTTCCTTGACATCCCGGCTGCACGCGGCGCCAGACTCAGCAATGGTGGCTAGCCGAGCCCGTTTCTCTGCTCGGGCGTTCTTCCAGAGAATTGATGTAGCAAGAGCCAGGGCTCTCTCAAGTTGTTCCTTACGAAGCCGCTGTGCCTTATGCGCCTCCTAGGCCGAGCCACGTCGGGGCGTACCTCTTTTTCGAGCCATGGAGAGGGCGCGAGGCAATTGCTGGTGAGAGCAGAAGAACGGTTGCAGGGATGAATTGCGTGCAATCAAGCCCAGACGCGTTGAATGCAGCAAGAAATACAAACACTAGAGCAATCGGGCCCAGAATGCCAAATGCGCGGACAATGCTAAACACCAGAGCCCTCGGGCTGTGAACAAGACCTTGGCAGGTGCAGACCTGCGCTTACCGAGCAAATTGTAAACGGAATGAACCGGAGCCGAGGCCATCCTCTCGCTATTAACCATCGCCATTACTAAGCCATTAAACTCGTACCTTGTCGCGCGAGGGAAAGGTCCCTCCGCCCTTAAACTGCAGCGATGGTCGTCCCCCATCGTTATGTCATGCACGTGGGTGGCGGCCGTCGGCATTTATGCCAGGGCTGGGTGCGGATCCACCTGTCTCCCCATAGCAACGTGTCACCCCATCCGGGGTAGTATTAAGTTTTTAATAAATAAAGTTGTATTGGGTTTAGATTAGTGTTTTAGGTTTTGTTGATGCTAATAATAGATTAATATTAGATTTTTTATTATTAATGGTGTTAATTAGGTAATAAAGTTTTATATTAATTAAAATTAATTTTAAGGGAAGGTTGGTTTGAGAGTTACTTATCTATTCTTTTTCTTATTTTTATGGATAAGGGAAACCAATTTTCATTTAATTTACATTTAAAGAGGCGTTCTTCTTTGGTTAATTTTTTTGTGTCTTCTAGGTAAACATGGTATTTTGTTTTAATTTTGGATTATGAAAAATATTTTAATTTTAAATTATTTATTAAACTCATTTAAATTGCAGATTTATAATCTTTACCATCAAATTAATAAAATTGTAAAAAATACAAATAAAACATTATAGAAAATACATTTATGATATTATAAAAAGAACAAATATGTTTTTTTTTATTTATTTCAATTTTGATTATTATAATATGGATCTCATTCATTTTCACGGGAAAGTTTGTAATATATTGACATTTTAGTGTATGAAAAAAGTGACATAGTAAAGCTGGATTCTTTAACTTTTACTAGTGTTAGAATTATAATGGATGAATTCCCTACTATACTAGTGTTAGAATTATAATGGATGAATTTCCTACTATGGATGGGCTTATGGATCTTATATTTTTATAAATTTGTAGAAAAAATATGGATGGGCTTATGGATCTTATATTTTTATAAATTTGTAGAAAAAAAATGATGAGATATTATAATTTTGCATAAAATTTTAAAGAAAAAAAAACATATTTGTCGATATCAATAATTTATATATGAAATATTTGAAAAGCAACGTGCATGCATTCTCTCTAATTTCATGTATATAATATTTAAGAATAATATTGAATCATTCTTATGTTATGTAAATTTCATATTGCTATCTAGTTTCGAAAAGTTAAAAAAGAGATTCACATATGAGAACAATGAGCGACTCAATCTTCGATCTGGTTGGATCCTTACAAGTGTCCCTCTTGTGTTCAATATTATTTTTCATGAGAGCATGGAATCTTTTCAGTGAAGGGTCATTGTGGTGGGAAGAAGTTATTATCAATAAATATCGTGTAAAACAAACATCAACTTTTATACAAAGATCTTCCCTCTCTTCATGGTAGTTTGATCTTTAAGTTGATCATTAAAACCTTTTTTCTTTAGCTTAGAATTCTAGTTCATGGATCCTAAATGATGGCTTGTTATCTAAAATATGAGATTACCATATTTTTGGTTATCTTCACTTCAACTCTATCCCAAGATTTATTTTCTCAATAGGTATGATATCTCTTATAACTTTTGTTATTCCCCTCTATGCATTGATTGTAAGTACCTCCTCCTACCACCTACCCCTTTTTGCATCCTCACATCTTTGCTTATTTTAAGGTCTCTGTTTTCAGAGCAATGAGTAATGTTATCATATGGGTTCCCACTCAAGTTACTTGGTTACATATGGTTATTCTTAGACCGCTTCGACTTCATATTTTGGACATTGGTTCCGAGTAAGCTTTTTACCTTGGAAAATTTAGTTTAGAGAGGAACCTTTAGCTCATAATAGATGTGTTAAGTGTCATATATTAAAAAACAAAAAATTTCATATACAAAAAAATTTCAACTATTAAGATATAGAGATGTTTTATTTTTTTTAATTATATATATATATATATATATATATATATATATATATATATGAAGAAACGAGGTGACAAAATAGGAGGTTTGTAAAGAGAGATGGAAACTTCAACAAAGGTTGGGGATAGGGATGAAGAAGTTGAAAATGAGTAAAATTTGTCTCTTGTTTTGGAAAATGAGGAAGATTTGCTTGCATAACTAAAGTAACCATGCCATTTGATGAGTTATTGTTTTCCTCATCTAGTGTCATCTTTGTCATCTTTGTCACGATTTATTACAAAGGTGATGGAGATTTATGGAGTAGATTTTTAAATCAAATTTTATTCATTACGTAAAAGGTGCATTTAGGGGAATCCATATCGCTTGAAAATTTTAGCCTCCCAAAACGTGTATGTGTAAACCCCTAGCTTTTGTAAATTGCTAAAAAATATTCATCACTAATACCACATGTCGAGATAAATTTCCACCACCTCTTTTCGAGTGCATTTATTTCTTCGAGGTAAATTGTCTACAAACTAAATTTAGAGGTGGAGAGTTTTGGGGATGGCCTCATAGCCTTATAAGGAGCATAGAAATATCATGTCTAGATTGTCGAACTTTAGTGCAAGGATAAATGGCCTTCTAAAGTTATGTCAATTTTATATGCAAGAGATTTGGATTTTCTTTATATTTGATCCAGGTGGATATTGGTGGCTACCCACCCATTCCAACTGGCTCCTTTTGTTAGTTTTTAGTTCAACACGTTCTTCTGTACTTCTTTGTAATTGTGGGTTCTACACTTCAGGGGATGTATTAATCCCTACACATCCTCTAGGTGGAGACTGGTGGCCTCCCACCTAATCCAACTGGCTTATTTTGTATGTTTTCATGTCAGCACATCTTGTTGTACTTCCAGGGCCGTTTTGGGTCCCTAAATAGTGTCATTTTGGCTCGCCACTATCAAACTATAGAAGGAGTTAGAGTTTGATGGTGTAATGTGTAGTTCTCGAAAATACCTTTCCAACGAGCTATCACACGCCTAAAACGGAGATCGTATGCAAAAGTTATGATTGCGAGAAGTTAATATACTAACTTACCCAAACGGGGCCCGCATGACTTTTGGCATTTCATCTCCTAGGGTTAGGTTTTTGGATGTCTAGTGTTTTGGCATTCCTGTTTGACATAAAAAAAGGCCCTAAGAACCTCATTGTAATCATCTTCTTGCGAATGAGCATAGCCGTCAGATAACTTCTCAAAGATAAAGTTGTCACCATTCTAGCGAGTCTTACACTCTGTATTTTTATAGTCTCTTTACAATTCTTTCATTAATAGAAATAAATTATTGTTGTATTTCTTTGTTTCTAGAAATTTTGATGAGTGTCTCATCGTAATATCTCTGCTTTCATTTCATTCCAAACAAAATATGGATCAGTGGTATCAGAGTAGGTTTCTCTTGATCGTATTCAGTGCATGTCCTTGACGAGGTCCAAGTATAGCTAGTTGGGTCTCGAGCTTATCCCTCTTGAGGAAAATCACTCTCACATGCCCAAGAAACCCTCGATGGTGGAAGAAAATAAAAATGGAAGAAAAGAAGATTCTATTAACATGTTTCTTGAGCAAACTCTTGCGTGATAGAGGGACGAAATGATGGATAATTTTGCACACATCCTTCAACGCCTGCTGATAGCAACATGTGCATCTTCATCAAGCGTCCATTTTGGAGGAACCTCTCCCTTCAAGGTACAAGTTAATTTTGATATTCCCATATTTGAAGGTTATGTAGATGCGGATGCCCTAGAAAAATGGTTAAATCTATTAGAAGATTATTTCTCTGTTCAAAATTTTTCTGATGGAGAAAAGGTCACCTTCGCACTCCTCAAGGCTCTCCCCTATGTCAAACATTGGTGGGAAACTTAATGGGAGCAAAGTTCCACATAGGAATCTGGAATATATGGGGTCGAGCCCATTTGGGATTTTTTTGTGGATGTGGTCAAAGAACAATACTATCCTATTGATAACTATGAATACCAGTACATGAGATGGACCACACTACGGCAAGAGAAGAGCCAAACTGTGCCGGAGTTCAAAAATAATTTCCATACCTTGCGCACCAAGTTGGGTATCAAAGACTCCGAGCAGAATCTGGTTCTGAAATACCATGGGGCTCTACATAGGTACATCCAAAACGAAATGGATTTCCTAAACATCTTATCATTAGGAGCTGCCTATGGATATTCTATCAAAATCGATCAAAAACTTAGGCACCAGAACAAATGGGAATTCAGGTCTACAAATCTGCTACAACGAAAGCATGGTGAGGACGACCCTAACCAACAACCTCCAGACAACCATTCCAAGACACATGACGAGAAGGGTAAAGGGAAGACAAAGAATGACATTGGGAAGTGGTGTGACTTCCACAAAATCCCCTGGCACAACACCGATGAATGTCGCTCGAAACAATCCTTGGTGGCCGAGGTCAAAGATACGAAGCTAAGCCCTAATTCAGAATCTGATCCAGAAAATATTGAAAACAAACAGATCATCGACACAGACCCCATTTCCACTCTCGCAACCAAAACAATTCAACCAGAAGAATCAATAGATCCTGAAGAGGGGAAGCACCTCTTCCATTTACAGATGTGGGTGAAGGGCACCTCATTTCATTTCATTGTTGATAACGGTAGCCAGAAGAAACTCATCTAAGATAAGGCCATCAAATAGTTGGGGTTGTCAACAACACCACACCCACAGCCATACAACATCGGTTAGCTTCACCAGGGATGAGTTCTCTGTGTCAACCAATAGTGTTGCATGTCCTATGGCATCCAACCCTTCAAGGATGAGGTAATGTGTGATGTTTCCCCTCTTGATGTCTGTGATGTGGTTTTGGGCCAACCATATATGTGAAGAAATCATGTTGTCTATGAGTCTAGACCCTGTAGTGTCATTATTACTTTGGGAGGTCATCTCTATAGGATACCAGAGGTAGTTCCAACTACTGCTCCACCAAAATAGTGCTGCAAGGTAATCTCTCATACTGCAAAATTCATCCTCTTCATAGTCTGTTCAAAGGATGCACAAAAGACCTCTACAACCACTGCAGCCTCAACACCTTCTATCCAACAAAAATAGATTGTTCCTTCACCTACAATGGTGCCTACACAATGCCCCATCAAACCCATAAACAACATATTGGTGGATCATATTCAACCCTGCCAGCAGCAGGCTTGTGACAGTCTTCCACAGACCAAGCATCATAAATTCTTCAATAAAGCACGCAACTTACCAAGATTCAGATTTAGAAAATGCTTTCCTCTCTTCCCTGGGCACTCAACGCAATGAAGACCATTGCTTCCTAATGGTGATCCAGGTGGATATTGGTGGCCACCCACCTATTCCAAGTGGTTCCTTTTGTCATTTTTTAGTTTAGCACATTCTTCTGTACTTATTTGTAATTGTGGTTTCTACACTTTAGGGGTTGTCTGAAGCCCTACACATCCTTCAGGTGGATACTGGTGGCCTTCCACCTAATCCACCTGGCTTATTTTGTATGTTTTCATGTCAACACATCTTGTTGTACTTCCAGGGCCGTTTTGGGACCCTAAACAATGTTATTTTGGCCCACCACAGTCAAACTGTAGACATATTCATTCTTTGACGACGTAATGTGTAGTTCTCGAAAATACCTTTCCAATGGGCTATCATGCGCCTAAAATAGAGATCGTATGCAAAAGTTACGACCCCGATAAGTTAATGTACTAACTTACCCAAACGGGGCCCACATGACTTTTGGTGTTTCATCTCCTAGGGCTAGGTTTTTGGATATATAGGGTTTGGCATTCTTGTTTAACATAAAAAAAGGTCTTCAGAGCCTCATTGTAATCATCTTATTGTGAATGAGCATAGCCGCCACATCTCTTCTCAGAGATAAAGCTACCACCATTCTAGTGAGTCTTGCACTCTGGTTTTTTATAGTCTCTTTACAATTCTTTCATTAATAGAAATCAAGTATTGTTGTATTTCTTTGTTTCTGACAATTTTCATGAATGTTTCATTGTAACATCTCTTCTTTCATTTCATTCCAAACACAATCCGGATCAATATTGAAGTTAGCTACATATCCCTTGGCCTAGTTTTGATACATGCCTTAATGCCTTCAAAAATATCAATTTTAATGGCTTGAGAAACTCTTGCTTTTGGATTATTCATGGGTTTTAGGGTAAATTTGCACTTTTTTTCTATAAATATTTGAGCTATTTATAAAGGAATTATTTTGATGAATGAAATTGGATATGGTTTTAATCTAGTTATAAATCATAAATCATTATTATCGGGGCTTCGAAAGAAGAAGAAAATATCGAGATCCAACCATCTAGATCAAAGGTGAGATGGTTTAGGTCTTTTAGTAATGAGTTGTGCTTATAAACACCATTACCTATAAGTCCTCTAAGAATAGTAACATATTGGCTTTGGCGATTTCTCATGGCTATGGGGATTCTCAAGGCTTCTTCTAGAGCTTCGATGCACTTGCCAATCCCTTTGGGGTTATTTCCATCGACGAATTAAGGTTTGTAATCTTTTTGATCCTTCATGTTTTTTTTTTCAATAGATTTCCTTGCACGTTATACAAAGAAAGCTTTACATATTTCAAATGGGCTTTTACTTATCATAAAAATTCTTCAAATATTTTAAAGAAGCAATCATATTATGGTAGTTTAAAAAGAAGGATAGCATTTTAGAACATTTTGGTGATACAATTCTCTTTTCTAGAAATACTAAGATTTATTTTGGTCTTTCTAATGTTGACTTACATTATAAGGAACCTCCCTAGCGAAAGGAAAACACTTGATGGTCGATTTTGATACCAAAGAGATAAGGATCTGCCTTATCAAACTCGCATGGATACTAACCTAAAAGTGTTTTCCACTATAAAAATTTTATGACATTTCAATTGAAAATCATTGAAAAGACATATAATAGTATTGGAACTTGTCACCTTCTTGGAATGGTGCTTGTAACTCCTTTGCTAGAATGATAAATTATAGTACTAGTATAATTTTATGGTGTATCGTATATTCACATGCTTTATTGGTTTACCACAAGGATTTGTTGGGGTCTTATGTGGTAGCCTTTGGATCTAGATATATGTGTGGGATTACTATTATGTAATATGGCTTGAACATGATTTTGAATAAATAATGATGATAAAAATTCTAGTTAGCAATCAACATCAAGAATGGTTATTTTGGCCTTTATAAACTTTTTGAAGTAATCCTTTTCTAGTGTACTACCTGGATTTCCTCACTTATTTAAGTTGTCCACTTATCATTTTCCATCTTTACATGGCTCTACCCGATATGTAATTATTATTTTGACCTTTTACAAGGATTAGTTTCATTCCAAGTATTCATTTGGTCATTTTGCAAGTCTTTGTGTTGTACCTCACATTGATATATTAAAGTTGTTCGTCGAAAACCACTAGACGTACTTTTTGGGGGGGATTTTGAGAAACATTTATAGTAACAATCTCCAAGTGTTAGCTTCTGTAGCTTGGGAGGTACTTTGCGTGTTGTGTCTTTTATGCGGGAGTAACCTCACATTTACACTCCTAAGCACTTGACTTTGTAATAGGTTTTTATAAAGTTGTAATAAAGTGACTATTTTATTAAAGTAACTTTTTGAAAAGTAATCTTCTAATATTAAAGTGACTTTATTTCATAAAGTGCGCTTATGTTATAAAGTGAAATTGTACTTTAATATTTTAAGTGATTCATTTTGGAGGGAATGAATCATGTCCTTTGATCTTGTAAAGGCAAGATTAGATCTTTACCATTGGATTCATGGATGGGGAAGGTGAAAAGACATTTATATGTGAAAAGTTTTTTCAGGTTATAAGAGTGAATCTAGGGCAGTGTGTAAGACACTTTTGAGAGAGATTTCTGAGAGAGTTTGAGAAAGGAAAGTGAGGGCATCAAACTGAGCATCTTTCCCAAGAGATATTGGGCACATTTCCCAAGGGTGTGTTCTGTGTAAGAGGTGTTGATATTTTTGTTGTTGTTGGAGGTCGTATTGTATGGATTCGTACAACTTGTACAACAAGGAGAAAAGGGAACATAAATCGAGGCTAGTTGCTGACACAAACTTAAAGGAAAACTGAAGTTTTCTTTGTTGTAGAAAGGGATTTATGTTGTGTCTGTAAAAATTATTGTGGGCACAAAATTCAAGGTGTTGTTCAATGAATGGGGTCGTACAACAATATGGATTTGGCACAAATTTCAAGGAAGATTTTTGTGGGACTGTTGGGTGTTGTAAGTGAATTTTCTTGCTGGAAATTGTATTTCTACTGCTGATATGTACTTTTTTGAAGCTGAATAAAATCTCTCTCACTGGGTATCCCCACATTGGGGTTTTCCCTAGCAAGTTGCCTAAATTTCTGGGTGTGCACATGGATTTGTGACTATTGTTCATTGTTGTTTTCCGCTGCATTTTTCTTAGTAATGTGTGTTTTAGCTTATGAAGTATAGTTGTGATGTGGCTTATTTTCATTTAAGACTGAAATCAATTTTTGCTAAGTGTATGAAAGAATTTATATGAGCTGATTTTGTCATTAAATTTCTACATGGTATCAGAGCTTAGGCTCTGATTATAATGAGAAGTGTTATTTTTGGTAGGGATAAAGGGGGAAACATGGTTATTTGTTTTCCGTAGGACAAAGATGGATGCATGTATTAGATTTGAAGATCGGTTGGAAGGCATTTCCAACTATTTGCACAAGAAGGTCAGGATGACTGTTGTTCTCAAGGAGAACAAGATTTGGAGTTATGTCAGCACTATTGTTGTAGCTTCCACAACAGATCCTATTGTCTTGGATTTGCATGAGGTAAAGGAGGCCAAAGAATAGAGCATCATTCTGGATGGAGTAAAGGACCCACTTATCCCACACTTGGCTGAGAAGAAGACAACCAAAGAGATGTGGGATGCATTGAAAAATTTATATGAGGCTAAAAACGAAAACCGGAAGATGGCCTTGAAGGATAAACTACATGACATGAATATGGCTAAGGGTGAGGGTGTTGCATCCTATCTTACCCAGATCACTCAAGATAAGGACAAGTTAGATACAATAGAGGAGGTCATCTCAAAACCAAAGTTGGGAAGGATAGCCTTGAAAGGCTTCACGAAGGAGTGTGATGCCTTCGTGAAGTGCATGGTGGGTCGGGAAAATATTCCAGATTGGAGAATATTATGGGATGACTTCACTTGGGAGGAGATCCGAATGGGATCTCAAAGTAGTGGACAGAAGGAAGACATAGCTAATGAGGATGTTTCTCTTGCAACAAAGGGGAAAGAGAAGACGAAGGGGAATTCTGAGAGGGACTTGAGTAAAGTTAGATGTTACTGATGCAACCAGTCAGAGGCACCTTTCTTCACAATGTCCTAAGAAGAAGAAGAAGAGGAAAGATTAGGAGGGGCTTGATACAACAACACCAACAATTATGGAGGACTTTGTGTCTAAGTATGATATGGAATTCTCTTTGGTCACTCTAGTATCCAGTGTCGGTAGTGTTGGATTTTTTTGTGATAGTAAATGGATTGTTGACAGTGGAGCCTCTTGTCACATGACAGGAATATGGCGTATATTCCTCAGTATCACAGAGACAGGTCATGGCTGGCTGGTGGAGAGTGAAGGAGGTATGTCGTGAGTTGTATGTGGAGTTGGAAGGATTACATTTCGACTGGAGTATGGAGGACTCCTGGAGGTTGACGAAGTTCTGTCTGTTTTGCGGTTGAGGGTTAACCCACTCTCGGTCTCAGCCTTAGAAGATGTAAATTGTTCAATAGGGGACATGTATTTATCTACAGGAAGGGAGTGGATTCATTCGAACCACAGCTGATTGGTAATCAAATGGATAGGTTATACATGGTGCGAGGACAACCTACAGGTTATGATTCATTGTCGGATGAGGAGAAGGAGGCTCTTGAGACTACAGTGGTACCAAGGGATCAGTCTTGTATTTCGAGGGATGAGAGGGAGTCTCTTATGAGTATCGACATGAGGATCAGCCAGTGTGAGCAAACACAAGCTCATAGTGGGAGGATGGACTCTCTGAGGAGATTAGGGTTCAGGCAAGCTATCAGGAAGATGTCTTCTGGTTCGAGTTATGTGCAGGTGTTGGGTTGGCTCCAGGTTCAGAGGGAGCTCCTACTGCGAACATGTGATGGGACTGGATGATGGTGATGGTAGCGAGTACATCCCTCGCTGAGAGGGAGTGTTAGCTTTTTTAGCTCGGGAGGTACTCCTCGTGTTGTTTCTTGTATGTGGTAGTAACCTCACACTTACACTCCTAGGCACTGGACTTTGTAATAGGCTTTTATAAAGTTGTAATAAAGTAGCTCTTTTATTAAAGTGACTTTTTGTAAAGTAATCTTCTAATATTAAAGTGATTTTATTTCATAAAGTGCACTTATGTTATAAAGTGAAATTGTACTTTAATATTTTAAGTGATTCATTTTGGAGCGAATGAATCATGTCCCTTGATCTTGTAAAGGAAAGATTAGATTTTGGTCATTGGATTTAGGGATGAGGGAGGTGAAAATACATTTAGATGTGAAAAGTCGTTTTCAAGTTATAAGAGTAAACCTAGGGCAGTGTGAAGAGAGATTTCTGAGAGATCTTGAGAAAGGAAAGTGAGGGCAACAAACTGGGCACTTTTCCCAAGAGATTTTGGGCACATTTACGAAGGGAATTTTCTATGTAAGAGTTGCTGATATTTTTGTTGTTGTTGGAGTCCGTACTATATGGATCTGTATAGTAAGGAGAAAAGGGCACAAAAATCGAGGCTTATTGGCATGAATTTCAAGGAAAACTGAAGCTTTCTTTGCTACATAAAGGGATTTTTGTTATGTCCGTACAACTTACTATGGGAAAACAACTCGATTTGTTGTTCAGTGAAGGGGGTTGTACAACAATGCATATTTGGCATGAATTTTGAGGTAATTTTTTTTGGTACTCTTGGGTGCTGTAAGTGAATTCTCTTGCTGAAAATTGTATTTTTGTTGCTGATATGTACTTTCGTGAAGCTGAATAAAATCTCTCTCATTGGGTTTCCCCACATTGGGGTTTTCCCTAGCCGGTTGCCTAAATTTTTGGGTGTGCACATGGATTTGTGATTGTTGTTCGTTGTTGTTTCCCACTACATTTTTTCTTAGTAATGTTTGTTTCAGCTTATGAAATATAGTTGTGATGTGGGTTATTTTCATTTAAGAATGAAATCAATTTTTGCTAAGTGTATGACAAAATTTATATGAACTGATTTTGGCATTAAATTTTTACACGAAGTAGAAACTATTCCCTTTGGAAAAAGAACATTGTAAAAGTACACTCTTAACTATTCCCTTTGGGAAAGGCACATTGTAGAAGCATTTATTTCCTTGAGTGCACTTTTAGAAAAAGCTATTCCCTTTGGGAAAGGCACATTGTAGAGACATTTATTTCCTCGAGTGCACTCTTAAGGAAAAGAGAATATTTAGCAAGAGGGACTAAAGAATTCATCACCCCCTCGCTCCAATGAAATTATAGACATTGCAGAAACAACACATGAATTCTATTACCCAACGACTAAGAAGAGAAGGTTGCTCACATATATTATAAAAGAGACAAACTATTTGGTTTTGGATGAGGCATGGTCTTTTCCTGTCTAAGAATGGATGGCTTTTACAAAATTTAATATTGTTCATACTGATTTACAAAATAGTTAATAAGTATATTAATTTTTTTTAATAATTTAAATTGTAATTTCATATGAAAAATCAAATTATATAACCTTGTTAGAGATAATGCTTACAGTTGTTGTAACTGTGAGTTTCTAGGTTAACTATGAGATCATGCTTACAGCTGTTGTAACTATGAGTTTCTAGGTTAACTATGAGATCATGCTTACAACTGTTGTAACTGTGAGTTTCTAGGTTAACTATTTTTAGCTAATCAGATTCACTTTCTTAGGATCTAGATTGCTAGGAGTCAGTGATCTGGATGCTATATATGTAACCTCCATTTGTCTATGAAATACGAATTGAATTGTGTTGTGTGCAATATGCCTTCTCTCATATTCTCTATTTGGTATCAGAGCTGAGGTGAGAGGAACAAAGAGCTTGATTTGTTGTTGAGAGGGCATTGTCAATAAGCCTTAAGAATTCGTGTTGAGTTGTCAGATGAGCCATCTTATGATCACTTGCTACCCATGATATGTGCATCTGCCGCAGACTTATGGAAGTTCGTTGGTCGATGAATTGCTGAGCGAGCTAGGTGAAGTTGCAAATTGTTGCAATCCTGTTTATGCTGTGAAAAATCACTTTTCCACTGCTATCCATTTCTGTAGTTTGTTTCAAGAATGAAACTACTGAGGAGCCGTGAGATGGATTAGAGGACTGAATGCTACCATATCTATTGATTACAGAGGTATTCATTTTCTGATTAAAGTTTTTATTGATATGGAGAATATTGCATTGGAAAAATTTAATGGTTTTAATTTCCATACTTGGAAAGTAAAAATACAACTTCAAATGATGCATAATAATTTATGGGGAATAGTAAAAGTTACAAAGAAGGCACCTACAGATCCCAAGCAATTAATTGAATGGGAGAAACGAGAGGATAGAGCCAAGTCCATTCTTGGACTATCTCTTGCAGATTCCCAACTACACCTAATAGATTTGGAAAAATCTTCTCAAGAAATGTGGGTACAATTGGGTACACACATAAATGATCTAAAGTCTTTGTTAGCACAGTTGGGAGAGATCAAATCTAAAGTCGATGAAGATGATGCAAACACAATTTTGCTGAATAGTTTGTCACCAAAATATGACAATGTTATTTTTACTTTAACTCAATTACCCTCTCGAACTCTGGAAGACATGATTTCATCACTATTAGCAGAAGAAAAGAGGATGAAGGAAGGTGACATGGAAGTCAATTCACATGCTGAAATTGCACTATTCTCCAAGGGAAGAACAAATAAAAACATTGAATGCTTCTACTGTCGAAGGCGTGGATAAACAACACTAAATTGCAAAACACGTGCCAGTGATCTTCTAAAAGACAAACTGAAAGATTCAACTAACATAGTTGAGGAATCACTAGGTGCTATGCACGAATACTCATCCAGTGAAGATGAACCTTCTCAATCATCTTTCAAACTTTTCTAGAATATAGTTATTTATGTATGTTAGATATATATTGTAAAAACTTTTGATTCTTGTTGTATTTCGGTGCTCCAAGATCATTAGTTACGTGTTATCATTGTGTTGTTGAGTGTGTGTAAAAAAAAGGTCATTTTGTAAGATCGATTACTGAATGTTTTAGTATCGAGACTATTCTTTGGGGTAGTTTAAAATCATCGATCTTATAAATACTTCAAAGATGGTTGGAAGCGGTTGTATTCGTGTTGGATGAATTGGTAGCTCGAAGATGATGGAGAGAAAGAGTGTGTTTATGAAGTTCAGAGATGGGTGTAACTGCGTATGAGGACCAGTGAGACAGACATGACAAAATTTGTGTTGTAACCTTTTGTTATGTTTTGTAATTTGTGATTGTAGTATTTGTAATGTAAGCATTAAGGGAGGGTGTTAGAGATAATGTTTATAGCTGTTGTAACTGTGAGTTTCTAGGTCAACTATGAGATAATGCTTACAGTGGTTGTAACTGAGTTTCTAGGTTAATTATTTTTAGCTAATCAGATCCACTTTCTTAGGATCTAGATTACTAGAAGTCTATGATCTGGATGCTATATATGTAACCTCCATTTATCTATAAAATACTAATTAAATTGTGTTGTGTGCAATATGCCTTCTCTCCTATTTTCTATTAACCCTTTGTTACTAAGATAATAACGTCTAGTCAAAGTTATACGGAATGATATATCCATATCTACAGCACGGATAATAACTTAGTAACAAAGGTTATATGATAATTATGGAGAACACAAGAGACAATGTGTAACTCTCAAATCATTTATGTGTACCTCTCATTGCTTAATAATTTCAACTAGATGAAATCATATGGTGATTTTTCTTTCCCATCGTTTCTTCATGCCATCATATTTGATTTTCATTCTTCCTCTTCCGGATGTTCATCTCATATAAAACAAACAGAGATCCACTCATTTTGAAATGAAGGGTTGCACATGGAACATTTAAGTTGACATCACCATCCTCAATATTTTTTTATGTAATAAGTGGTAGGGCTGAAGAATTCTCATCCCAATATAATATGACAGCAAAGCTTCCGACTCATCAGTCGCTTATACATTAATGCATCATGTGTTTACTGGCCACATTTTGTAACAAAATTTTCAAGCATCAAAATTTATAGATACATATGGGTTTATGAGTTTCCAATATCTCGCGAAGGATTTTGCTGCCACTTACAACTCTAGCACAGAAAACTGCATAAACGACACCTTTATTGAAATTCATAATCGCTGTTATTATTAAGTTGAAAACCACTTTATAATTGTATTTTAGTTTTATGGTAAGCTAAAAATTGTTGGATTTGTAAATTTGAGTGATTATTTTTATATAATCCGAAAGTCTTAAAATTTTTTTTAAGAGAATCTATTTCTATCTTAAAAATAAAGTTTGTGTAAATTTATATCTCCCAACAAAAAAACTTTTGAATAAAACAGCTAACCAACCCCATATATTATATTCACGTCTCAATTTGTACACAAACGAAAACAAGTGTTGACGATGTTGATGACGCACAATGTAGATTGGTCAGTCTGAGGAGGGATTGGCGTGTGAATGAGCGGAGATCCAACCATGTTCTGCAACCATTGCCCACCAAACAGTCAGCTTAAAGGGCCGATTTTA
>JASDQU010371237.1:81645-96890 GCA_032191745.1 Picea mariana | reverse complement strand
ATCTCACTCGGAAATCCCGACAGCTGTTGGATCGGGCGAAGCTGCGCAGATGTTAAGCGCAGGAGTTGGCGTGCAGAAGAGAAGGAAGACAGAGATCCACAACCACAGGATCTCATTCAAATTTCCCGAAAGAACGAGGGCCGTCAGATCAGACAGAAGCTGCGAGGGAGATATATCATCGAGAAAAGCCAAGGTGAAATCCCGACATAATCAGGACCGTCTATTTGGAAGGACGCGTGGAAACGATCGAGCGCCATCGGGAGAAGCTCGATAGGAGGACAGGTCTTAGCCGTCAGATTAGAAGCAGATATCCGACAGTCGTCAGATCTGCAAAAGAAGCGAGGACGATAAGCCATCGGCAATTCAGGGATCAGGATTTCATAATGCAAGTTCACTCTACAACGAAATCCCCGATTTCGCAATATGCGAAATCCCGACTGACAGGTGGCACAACCACGTGATGACAGGTGGCACAACCAAGTGATGACACGTGGCACAACCAATTAATGACAGGTGGCAGGAAGATTCAATAGTTCAGGCACAGGTATGTCACGAATCAGAGTGACACGTGGCAGTGTTTAACACGTGTCAAAACACGTGTGACGTCAGCAGAATATCAGGGTTCGGGACTTTGAAAGGTCCATATCACTCGTCAATAAAAACCCTGAAATCACGAAACGCGATATTGCGATTCAATCGCAACCGTCAATGCAAGATCACACCAGGACCGTTGATCACAGCTTTGTACGGAATTTCAAGGATCGGGTGAAAAGGAGTATGGAGGAATAGGGACAGGTGTCGAAGATCAAGCCACCGTCGGCATATCGGACATCGGGAAATCGGAGTTCCTGAGATTAAAGGAAACGAGAGATCGAAGGTCTCGAAAACCCGAAGGTATCGGGACCGTCCATCTAAGGGACAAGTGTCGGAAATCAGGAGCGAATCGGCATATCGCCGATCGGGATATCGGAGATCCCGGGCACAAAGGTTTTGCGCAACTCGAAATCGCGAACCGCGAAATCCCGATAAGTGGGGTACAGCTGTCAGCACTGCAGCGAAGGAGGACAGAGGATTAGTGGATGCCAGCTGTCGGAGATAAGGACGCGGTTATAGGTAACAGTCACGAGAACCAGGGTCAGCCAGGGGCTGAAACACGTCGGGATTTGGCCGATCGGGAAATCTCCGGGTGAATGCATGGATGTATCAAAAACTCCGTAGCCCCGACGGGGTTAGCTTGTGGTCATGGGCAATGGTCATATGGACCATTGTGTAGCCTGTTGGGGCTAAAGCTCGGGAATTTGGGGATCGGGAATCCTAGAGGCATGTGCATTGTTACATCGAAATCGCTGAAACCCCGATATGCTGTTTGACCGAGGTCATGTGTTGACGGTCTTATGGGGCCAAGACCTACAGCCAGCAGGGATAGCTCGTGGAAAGGGGCGTGCGTAAATTTATTTCAAATCTTAAAGAGGGGCCCGATTTCCTCCAGGTAATAAATATGGGATCCGAGGAGTGTTGAACGGGTCCTGGACCAATGGGTTTAGAAAGGGGGGGCTCGAAGCTCTCGGTTGAGTGGTTGAAAGAGGACGGGGAGGCCATCTTTTGACAATAGGGAGATCTACTAGTGCGTGAGGTCATTTGAGCAGGCAGCATGGCAAGTTTGAAGAAAGAGGAACCTCCCTGTGGCAGTCCGGAACCAGATCTACATTGACAGAGAGATCTCAGTTGTGGGTTCTGCAACCGCGAGATCAGAAGCTTCGTCTCCAGTTTTATTGAGTTATTTAATATGTGTCCTTTGGTAACTATCTGAAAATCGGTAGATCTGTGGTTACTCTTGAAATATTTTCTGTTACTGTCATAGCCACTAGATGAAACTGCCTGATCCAGTGTGAAAATTAATGAAACGTGGTCAACAGTGATTATGAGGGTTAAACCCTTTACCAGTTGAAGCTGGTGCTATCTTCAGGGGGTTGAAGCTCCCTTACAGGTAAGGCTGGTAAACGAGAGAAGGTTGTGGCCTTCTGCAGGTAGAAGCTTGCGTACTAGTATGAGTCTGCACTAGTACATTGTTGTAGAATGTTTTCTTAATAATCATCATTGAAGACAGAGACAACAGCAGCGGTGGTTTTCTCTCGATTTGGGTTTCCACCTTAAATCCTGGTGTTCATGTGTCCTATTCATATGTGTTAGTTCATTCTGCTGAATTACTGTTTAAAAGATATCTGCTGAATTAAGAAATCCAGAATAAGATCTCTGGATGAACTAATGTTTTCATAAGAATATACAACAACTGATCTCTATAAAGCAGACTAAGATTTCTTAGTGAAAGAAAAGTTAAATCAAATTATTGATAGCTCAAATACTGATTCACCCCCCCCTCTCAGTATTTCTCAACAACGTTTTTGCATTCCTGAAAATGTTTTAACTAAGAGAAAATTCATTCATGATTTGTGAATGTAAGAGCCACGTTTTTGCATTCCTGAAAACGTTTTCATCAAGAGAAAATTCATTGATGATCTGTGGATGTAAGAGCCATGTTTTTGCATTCCTGAAAATGTTTTAATTAAGAGAAAATGTATTCATGATCTGTGGATGTAAGAGCCACGTTTTTGCATTCTTGAAAATGTTTTAATTAAGAGAAAATTCATTCATGATCTGTGGATGTAAGAACCACGTTTTTGCATTCTTGAAAACGTTTTAATTAAGAGAAAATTCATTCATAAAAAGGCACAAAGATTAATCATTCAACAATGAATCAATCAAAGACGCAAAGATACTCATTCACAAAAACACAAAGATTACTCATTCAAAAATGAATCACTCAAAGACGCAGAGATACTCATTCACAAAAACGGAAGGATTGATCATCCAGAAAATGCAGAGATTTATCATTCAAGCACAAAGATTTATCATAAGAGGAAAACGCAGAGATAAGTAAGGGATAGATAGCTAGGTGAAAAATTATCCTTCATTTATTATCCATGCACAAGAAAGCAGGGCATTTGAATCTATAAGTCTTTAAACACCGGAGTGACGACCGTCAATTCGGCTCCTGGTTGACCGCTTAGGCACAGACCAATAACTTAAGGGATAAGGGACGAGATAAAAACTCAATTTTTTCTTTGTATTAATCAATAAACACAAACGCTGAGAATTCATTGCAATCAGAGGTTGGGTTCACCATGGCAAAATCAATTCATAATACAAGCATAAGGGGATTACAAATACCGTAGGAAAGCAGGTGCAAGAAAGCTCATGGCAATGAAATCTTCAACCGAAAACAGAAAAATAACATGTGTAAATTAAATTTCATTGCAATTAACAACTTTAATAGGTGTACCTTATCCAAACGCGAATGCTCCGAAGTTGTTGTCCCACGCGCGCTCCGTCGAGTGCCCGCTTGCTAATCGATGTGACCTCACCGGCACCTCCCAACCAATGCTATGGGTACTCTTCTTCCCCCTGAGCCCCCCGAGCCGCAAAGGGGCCACACAAACGATACCAGTGAATGCTAGCACCCAGCTCGCCTCACAAGGTCGAGCTACCACTCGTTACCCTAGTTGGGTATCCCAACTCCCACAAGAGAAAGTTCAGTCAAGATAAAATTCCAGCAGTGTAACGTTACACAAAAAGATGAGATCCATACTTCTCCTCCTCCATCCATTTTATAGAGTTTTTAAGTAATTAGTTTCCCAAATTCTCATTAAAAAAAAAATTCAGTTAATTAATTTCGAAAAACCTCACCCATACACATGTCACCCATCCCCTAGTTGCACTAGAAAATCAATTTTATTAATTAATTAAGTATTCCTATTTCCCTCACCCACCTAAAAAAATTCCTAAAAACACTCCTCGGTGTCCCAATATTCCCTTACAAATCTTAAATGACTTACGTCTTACTTAATTCCTAGTTGAGTTCATAAATAACAAGTTCCCAAGGCAAGATTCCTTACTAAGTTAGACATTCAGTTTTTTCTTTACGTTTCCCCTTTTCTTTAAGTTTCCCCTTTTTCTTTAAGTTTCTTATTTCTTTTAAGTTTCCCTCTTTTTCCTTTTTAACTAAAAATCAATTTGGCAAGTGTAGATAAAACAACCATTTACCCTTTTTCCTCTTTAATTCAAAATCAATTTAGCAAGTGTAGATAAAACAACCATTTACCCTCTTTTCTTTTTAACTAAAAGTTAATTTAACAAAAGTAGATAAAAACAACCATTACCCCTTTTTTTAAAATTTAATCCTCCATTATATAATTTTTTTTTTCTTTAATAAATAAAGTTTGAATTTCTTACCCCCCTTCTTGTTACATGTTTATTTATTATTATTGTTTTTTAACTACATGTTCTACATAGACCTAGGTTTTAATTTCACTAGGCTGGGTGACATTTAATTTTTTGGGAGAATTGTTTTTAAACCTTATTTATCACATCATTCATTTTAAGGCCGACTAAGTTTATTCACTTACCCGTTAAAATCGTGATGTCCCCTTCAAGACGCACTACGCGCTCCAATGGAGCCACTCGCCTCTTTTTGTTTTCCTTGCGCGACGTGCCCTTCAGGATGCACTACATGCTCCAAGGGTGCCACTTTCCTCTTTATGTTTTCCTTGTGCGACGTGCCCTTTAGGATGCACTATGTGCTCCAAGGGTGCCAATCGCCTCTTGACTGAATTTGGTAGACATCAAACCCTTGGATTCAATACTCCACTATGTGATCTTATGGGAGACTAAGGGCCTCTAAGGAATAAGGCCCATGCCTTATTACGTGCCCCTTAGAATCATCATGAGCGACTGTCATAGTCTTCCTTCACAGAATCGTGGGTATTCTTAAACTAGGTAATCATTAACCTATAGTTCTAGTCATGGCGGGAGTGCTAGTAGGTTGTGGTTGGGCCGCTGCCACACCTCTCCCTCAATGTCTCTGGTTGTCCTGTGTGACCCCTCTACTCCACATGTGAGTCTGGTCAGAAATCTATCGTCAGCCTACAACCATCAACGAATCATGTCAGCAATAATAATCAATCATCATAACATCTAATCATATGTACATATGTCACATCAACAATGTTCAAACCCAACAGTCCACTCCCTGACTTGTTCTGAAGTGCAAGGGGTTTCATCGATGCCTCTGCATCCTCAATGTCCAAATTCCTGCACACTCAAGAGAACCCAATCAATAGCACGTGTCTATGTAAATACAACAAAATAACATATCTTCAAATCCATAATATCCCATAATCATAATCAAAATACCAATAGAATAATAACCCAGATCACTTGCACACAAGTGTCCTCAAAGAATAAGTTCGCTTAGTGCATGCAAGAGCGGGATGTTACATACACCCCCTCTTGGTTTAAACTTCGTCCCGAAGTTTCATAGTATATAAGTGTCGAAATAAAGTGTATCATAGTATCATAAGTTTATCTATCAAACAAAAATGGAAACTGATGGCGCATATCATATGCATCCTCCCAGGTCGTCGAGTGCAGACTATAGTTGTCCCACTCGACCTTGACCTGATATATTGTTTGACATTGTAGTTGTCTATTGCGATGGCCCATAATGCGGATTGGCTCCGCCGTGAGCGCATCCTCATTAGATACCTGCAAGGAACTCAAGCCAATAACATGTGTAGGATCACTAATATAATGTCTCAAAACAGAAACATGAAAAACATCATGCATACGCCTTAAGAATCAGGCAAGGCTAGTCGATAGGCCATGGGCCTGTTCTTTTCCACAATCTCGAAAGGTCCCATGAACCTAGGAGATAGTTTAGCACCCTTTCGAAACTTTATCGAACTCTTATGCGGTTTCACCCGCAAGAAGACTCGATCACCAACCTCGTAACTACGGTCGACACGATGTGCATCAACATAACTCTTTTGTCGATCATGCGCTTCTTTGATCCTTTGTCTTATTGTTTGCATTTGATCTTCCATTTCTTGGATCGCTTCTGGCCCCACCAGGACCTTATCCTCAAGCCGATCCCAACTCAAAGGCGTCCGACATGGTCTCCCGTAAAGGAACTCGAAAGGCACCATCTTAAAGGTGCTTTGATAACTGTTGTTATATGCAAATTCTACCAGTGGCAAGAATTCTTCCCAACAGTTATGTTGGTCCATCACGTACATACACAACATGTCCTCCAAGATTTGGTTTGTTCATTCGATCTACCCGTCTGTCTCTGGGTGATACATAGTACTAAAGTTAAGTTGGGTTCCAAAGGCCTCTTGGAAACTAGTCCAAAATCGTCCAGTAAACATTGATCCTCAATTAGATATAATCCTCTTAGGCATGCCATGCAGCCTCACAATCTCGTTGATGAAAAATCTAGCTATGTCAGGTGCCTGATACATCACACGCACAGGAATAAAATGAGCACTCTTCGTCAGAGTTTCGACTACCACAAAAATCGAGTCATGTCTCCTTGCCATAGTGGCAATCCAACAATGAAGTCCATCTAAATGACCTCCCATTTCGATTCTGGAATAGCGTGTGGTTGTAGTAATCCTGTCGAATGTCTATGTTCATCCTTCACCTACTAACATTCTAGACATCTAGCCATGTAGTTGACTATGTCTTCCTTCATTCATTTCCAGAAGAATAAGGGTTTAAGGTCTGCCCTCATCTTCGTGACTCTTGGGTGAGTCATGTACACTGATCTGTGAGCCTCGTTTAGGATCAAACTTCTCAACTCGTCATTGGGCGGTACATAAATTTGACTTTTAAATCTCAATAATCCATCGTTGTCCATAGTATATCCTTCAAATTTTGGCACCATCATTGTGTTTTGTCTGATGAAATCCTTGGCCTCTTTGTACCAGTCATTGTCACGCTGTAAGGTTACAATATTTTCACATAGATTTGTCTGAATAGGAATCACTAAAAATATGCGTTGTCTCTGACTCAACACATCCGCCACTCTGTTCACCATCCCTTTTATGTAAGTAATCTCGAAATCGTACTCGTAAGTAATTTCGACCAATGTCGTTGTCGCGCGTTCAAGTCGCTTTGTGTAAATATGTGTTGTAGTCCATAGTGGTCCATTTTTAGTTCAAATTTTCGTCCAATAAGGTAGTGTCTCAAAACTCTCAAGGCATATACAATGGATAACAACTCCAAATCATGTGTCACATAGTTCTCCTCATGTTGTCTCAACTTTCTAGAGATGTAAGAGATCACTCGATCGTCTTGCATCAAGACTCTGCCTAAGACTTCCTTGGATGCGTCAGTGCATATCAAGAAGTCTACATCTACGTCAGGGACCTTTAGTATTGATGTTTTTTTCAATAGCTCCTTGAGCCTCCAAAATGCCTCCGTGCATTTCTCGGTCCAAACAAAATTCTTGTTCTTCTTCTGCAATTCCGCGATCGAGTTTGCTATCTTCGAAAAGCCCTCGATGAACCGTCGATAGTATCTCGCTAAACCCATGAAGCTACACACTTCGGGGACATTCGTCAATGCAGGCCATTCCATAATAGCCTCAACCTTTGGTGGATCCAAGACGATACCTTCGTCGGAGATGACATGTCCTAAGTAATGAATCTTCGATTGATAAACTGAGCATTTAGACAATTTCCCATACAATTTGTTCTCTCGCTGACACTATAGTACCAAGCGCAAGTGCTCGTCATGCTCCTCCATTGTCCAAGAGTAAATCAAAATATCATCAATGAATACTTGGACGAACTTGTCCAAGTATTCGTGGAACACCCCATTCATCAAACTCATAAATACCCCAGGGGTGTTTGTCAGTCCAAAAGGTAAAATAGTAAAATCGTAATGTCCAAACCTCGTCTTAAAGGTGGTCTTAGGGATGTCGTCCTCCTTGATCCGTAACTGGTGATACCCTGATCTCAAGTCGATCTTTGAAAATATTCTCGTGCCTTTCATCTGACCAAACAGATCATCAATCCTTGGCCACGGGTACTGATTCTTGATCGTTGCCTCGTTCAATTGACGATAGTCAAAGTAGAGTCTCCATGACCCATCCTTCTTTCGTATGAATATAACAGGCGCACCCCACAGTGACAAACTTGGACATATAAGTCCTAGATCCAAGAACTCCTTCATTTGCATTTTCAAATCCTGTAACTTCGAGGGAGACATTCGATAAGGCATTCTTCTATCAGTTCAGTCTCCAGTTTTAGGTCTATGGTAAATTCCAATTCCCTCTTCGAAGGCATCCCAAGTAGCTCCTCAGGGAAGACGTCCTCAAACTCTCTCACCACTAGAAGGTGTTCTAGACCTTCCGCTACTCCCTTCTTGTTTAACGTAAGGATCGCATAAAGATTACATCCCTTGTGCATGATCTTTCGTAGCTACAAGGAAGAGATGAACCTCAAGGAAAATCCCTGGTTCTGACCTACAATCACGCACCTCTGTCCCTCATCATCGACCAAGCTCAATTGTTTCGTCTTACAATTGAGTATCGCCTCATGCGATTCCAACCAGTCCATACTGACCATGACGTCATAAGATCCTAAGATCGTGACGTACAGGTTGGCCCTAGTGACAAACTCTCCCAAATTAAGGATACAGCTCGTAACCTTCCCACCAACCTTTTGTTTGGCTCCTGAAGTCATTTTTACAAAGCTAAACTCATCATGTTTAACTGCATTTACCTCAATTCTTTTTAGCGTTGCACCAGAAATGAAACACTTTGTAGCACCTGGATCTATCAAAATACTAAGGGTTTGGTCAGCAACAGTACCCAACATCTCGATAACAGTTGACTGGTGCTCTTCCTAGAGGTTACTCATCGCTGCGTGAATCCGATGGGCCTTGCCAAAATCTCCCACGATAGTGGGTCCGAATAATCCAGATGCTCTAGTCCTCTCCACTGGGCAGTCACACTGGTAATGTGGCTCCCCACATTCCAACACACTTTATTCGGTCCAGTATTCCTAGAACCCGAAGTAGAAGTTGAATCCTAACATTGAGGCCAACACGAACTTGTTGCCCTTAAGTTTCTCAGTAAATGGTGCGGAGCATACCAAAGTAGCTCTAAAAACGTGCCTTGTACCCGGGCATCGTACGACCACCCTGTCGCAAGGCATTGAACTCGTTGAGATGACGCTCAACAAATTCCTTAGAAAGATACCTCTCCTAGAACCATTCCTCAAACAGTTCCCATGACACGTCTTCGACAACCATGTTCAATTGCGGAAGGAGTGTCTTCTACCATAGAAGAGCGCTCCCCTTTAGTTAAAAGACTGCCATGCGGACCTTCATGTTGGAGGTATATTCGCGAAGCGCAAAGCACATCGCCATATTCTCCAACCATTCCTCAGCAGCTATGTCGTCCGAGGCACCAAAGAACTCAAGAAATTTGACCTTCTCAAGTTTGCGATGAATGCTACCAGTATCGACTGGAGCGCGCGGTGGACCCTTAGGGGGGTGTCGGAGCCCTGGACTCATCTCTATCCAAACAAATGATCAGTGCTTCAGACATCCACTGAAAGGAACTCATCAACCCAACCACATCACGCACAGTTATCTGTTCCTTCCCAACAATTGGTTTTTCTCCCTGGGGGTTAGACCCCTCGGGCGTGGATGCTACTGGAGGATTCAAGCCTCCTCTCCTAGCACCCCATTGTTTGCCTCCACGACGTCCTCTAACCATGATTACTGCATGGACACGTTAAATTTTTAGTTAGTGCTAGGTTATTACTCAAGGGTTTATTGCGGTGGAAATCACGGAGATCCATAGTCGTAGGGTTGAACCCACTCTGATACCATATGTAATGACCCTGCCATTATGACTACAAGCGACACAAGAAAGTGCAATTTTTTTTTTTAGGAAAGAAGGCAACGATGACAATAGTTAAACCACACAACTTGACGATGAACACAACGCACGCAGATCATGAAACAAACAACAATGACGCGACACACTAGCACATCATGCAACTGGGCGAAACATGTGATAATCAATAGATAGACAAAAATGACTACCCACCCGACACAAGCAAGATAACGCCTACAAGCTAAAGGAAAACATTGACCGCTCGACACAATGGGTTCGATGACCAGTAACTAGAAACCTCTACGACGCGCAAACCAAATGCATTGAGTCGTTACAAAATGAAGTACCAACATCAATTACAACAAACCAACACCCACATCGGGAAGCACAACACTCCATATAGGTTATCATTCACATATATCCATTAGGGAGTGCAATGATCCCCTCATCAGGAATCATGTCGTCACAAGGCGATAGGCATGACAGTAACCATGGCGTAACATAACATATCTAGACCCTTAACCCAAGCTAAATCCCTCGTGTTGGGAGACTAAATTATATATCAATAAAAACAAAAATTCTATATGATCCAGATGGATATCGTTGGTCACCCACCTTTTCCAACTGGTTCAAAACAATTTTCTGACAATTTTGGTAATTTACTATTTTTAGCAGTTTTCACTTCCGGAGCCGTTTTGAGGCCCTAAACGATGTTTTTTGAGAAAATAGGTTTGCAATATTTAATTCCCTTCAATATTATGCCTAAAATGAATCTCCTCAATGATACCTTTCCAATGGGATATCATATGCCTAAAACGGAGATCGTATGCAAAAGTTATGACCCCGAGAAGTTGATGTACTAACTTACCCAAACGGGGCCCACATGACTTTTGGTGCTTCACCTCCTAGGGTTAGGTTTTTGGATGTATAGGGTTTTTGACATTCCTTCTTATTGTAAAAAGGTCTTCAGAGCCTCATTGTAATTATCTTCTTGCGAATTAGCGTCGCCGTCACATCTCTTCTCAGAGATAAGCCGACACCATTCCAACAAGCTTGTTTTCGCTGCATTTTACAGTTTTCAGCTTATTTTGTTATTGAATAGAAAACCATTTTTACTGTATCTCTATTATTTTGTGTTAAGCACCTGTTAATAATCTGTATTCATTTTGTTCTTCTCATAAAATCCGGATCACTATACCCAAGCACCCAATCAACAAGTCGACAAGACGCAAGGTGACATCATTCAATTTAAATTGCGCAACTAACCGAAGGAGTTCTTGTTTTCTTATGAGGCACTTTTTTGAGGAGGTCTCCCATACTGCAAATCAGAAATAACTCGAATAAAATCTAAGAATTCAGGCGCGTGGATATTCTGTTTGACTCTTTATATAATGGATGTAGTATTTGAGTGCTTGCTTAACCATAATTGACATAAAAGATGAAGGAATATAGGTGCAATTTCTGGACCGGAAAATTCATTAAGTCAAGGCATCAATGTATGCAATTGGCTACCCCATGATCCATTCTCCAATTCTATAAACAAGAATAAAATGAAGAATATCCAAAACTCAAGTGTTGGGATAACCTATCTTAACAAATATATCGTTGACTAACAAAAATAATTTATGGGTAACGTTGTCAACAACAATCTAGGTGTTTATTAATAACTATTACTATGTCTATTGATCATTATTGTGTATTAATATTATATTGTTGGTATATATGATATCCATACAATATATAAAATCATTGTCCATAAAAGATATAAAATCGTTGTCCATAAAATCAAATATATAAAATCAATTAATCTATTTATTTTAGAGAAGATTGCACTTTGATCTATGATTGCAATACGCGCGATTCGGCATTCCAAAAATGTTTTATTTAAGAGAAAATTTATTCATGATCTATGGATGTAAGAAACATGTTTTTGCATTTCCGAAAACATTTTAATTAAGAGAAAAATCATTCATGATATGTGCATGTAAGAGCCACATTTTTGCATTCCTGAAAATGTTTTTATTAAGATAAAATTCATTCATGATCTGTGGATGTAAGAGCCACATTTTTTTATTCCTGAAAATGTTTTAATCGAGAGAAAATTCATTCATGATCTGTGGATGTAAGAACCACATTTTTGCATTCCTGAAAACGTTTTAATTAAGAGAAAATTCATTGATAATCTGTGGATGTAAGAGCCACGTTTTTGCATTACTGAAAACGTTTTAATTAAGAGAAAATTCATTCATGATCCGTGGATGTAAGAGCCACATTTTTGCATTCCTGAAAACGTTTTAATTAAGAGAAAATTCATTCATGATCTGTGGATGTAAGAGACATGTTTTTGCATTCCTGAAAACGTTTTAATTAAGAGAAAATTCATTCATAAGAAGGCGCAAAGATTAATCATTCAATAATGAATGAATCAAAGACGCTAAGATACTCATTCACAGAAATGCAAAGATTACTCATTCATAAATGAATCACTCAAAGACGCAGAGATACTCATTCACAAAAACGCAAGGATTAATCATCCAGAAAACACAGAGATTTATCATTCAAGCGCAGAGATTTATCATAAGAGGAAAACACAGAGATAAGTAAGGGATAGATAGTTAGGCGAAAAATTATACTTCATTTATTATCCATGCACAGGAAAGTAGGGCATTTGAATCTATAAGTCTTTAAACACCGAAGTGACGACCATCGATTCCGCTCCTGGCTGACTGCTCAAGCAAACACTAATAAATTAAGGGATAAGGGACAGAAGATAAAAACTCAAATTTTTCTTCGTATTAATCAATAAACACAAATGTAGAGAAGTCATTGCAATCAGAGGTTGGGTTCGCCATGGGAAATCAATTTAGAATACATCAACCATAAGGGGATTAACAATACCATAGGAAAGCATGTGCAAGAAAGCTCATGGCAATGAAATCTTCAACCGAGTACAGAAAAATAACATGTGTAAATTAAATTTCATTGCAAGTAACAACTTTAACAGGTTGCTTTCTCGGGCGCTCAAGTTTCTTTCTCATGCGCGCTTCGTCCAGCTCCCGCTTGCTAACCAATGTGACCTCATCGGTACCTCCCAACCAACGCTAGGGGTAATATTCTTCCCCTTGAGCCCCAGAGCTGCAAAGGGGTGACACACATGATACCAAAGAATGCTAGCACCCAACTCGCCTCGCAAGGTCAAGATACCACTCGTTACCCGAGCTGGGTATCCCAACTCCCACCAGAGAAAGTTCAGTCAAGATAAAATTTCAGCAGCGTAACGTTACACAAAAAGATGAGATCCATACTCCTCCTCCTCCATCATTTTTATAGAGTTTTTAAGTAATTAGTTTCCCAAATTCTCATTAAATTCCTTTTTCAGTTAATTAATTTCGAAAAACCTCACCCGTACACATGTCACCCATCCCCTAGTTGCACCAGAAAATCAATTTTATTTATTTATTTAAATATTCCTATTTCCCTCACCCACCTAAAAACATTCCTAAAAATGCTCCTCGGTGTCCCAATATTCCCTTACAAATCTTAAATGACTTACGCCTTACTTAATTCCTAGTTGAGTTCATAAATAGCAAGTTCCTAAGGCAAGATTCCTTACTAAGTTAGACATTTAGTTTTTTCTTTACGTTTCCCCTTTTCTTTAAGTTTCCCCTTTTTCTTTAAGTTTCCTATTTCTTTTAAGTTTCCCTCTTTTTCCTTTTTAACTAAAAATCAATTTGGCAACTGTAGATAAAACAACCATTTACCCTTTTTTCCTCTTTAATTCAAAATTAATTTAGCAAGTGTAGATAAAACAACCATTTACCCTCTTTTCTTTTTAACTAAAAATTAATTTAGCAAAAGTAGATAAAAACAACCATTAGCCCCTTTTTTTTTAATTTAATCCTCCATTATATAATCTTTTTTTCTTTAATAAATAAATTTTGAATTTCTTACCCCCCTTCTTGTTACATGTTTATTTTATTTTTTATTTTTTTTACCACATGTTCTACTTAGACCTAGGTTTTAATTTCACTAGGTTGGGCGACATTTTTGTTTTGGGAGAATTTTTTTTAAACCTTACTTATCATATCATTCATTTTAAGGCCCACTAGGTTTATTCACTTACCTGTTAAAATCGCGACGTGCCCTTCAGGACGCACTACATGTTCCAAGGTTGTCACTTGCCTCTTTTCGTTTTCCTTGTGTGTCGTTCCCTTTAGGATGCACTACGTGCTCCAAGGGTTCCACTCACCTCTTTTCATTTTCCTTGCGCGACATTTCCTTCAGGACGCACTACGTGCTCCAAGGGTGCCACTCGCCTCTTGGCTGAATTTGGTAGACGTCAAACCTATGGAGTCAATACCCCGCTAGGTGATCTTGTGGGAGACTAAGGGCCTCTAAGCAATAAGGCCCTTGCCTTATTGTGTGCCCCTTAGAATCATTTTGAGCAACTGTCACAGTCTATCCTCATGGCATTGTAGGTCTTCTCGAACTAGGTAATCGTTAACCTACAATTTGAGCCACGATGGGAGTGCTAGTAGGTTGTGGCAGGTTTGTTGCCACACCTCTCCCTCAATGTCTCTGGTTGTCTTGCGTGACCCCTCTACTCCACATGTGAGTCTGGTCGGAAAGCTATTGTCAGCCTACATCCATCAATGAATCATGTCAACAATAATAATCAATCATCATAACATCTAATCATATGTACATATGTCACATCAACAACGTTCAAACCCAACAGTCCACTCCCTGACTCGATCCGAAGTCCAAGGGGTTTCATCGATGCCTTTGCATCCTCAATGTCCAAAGTCCTGCACACTCAGGAGAACCCAGTCAATAACACCTATCTATGTAAATACAATGAAATAACATATCATCAAATCCATAATAGCCCATAATCATAATCAAAATGACCAATAGTATAATAACCCAGATCACTTGCACGCAAGTGTCTTCAAAGAATAAGTTCGCTCAATGCGTGCAAGAGCGGGATGTTACATGTTGTTTGAGGAAATGAGGAGAAGATCCAGTAAGAAAACCTCAACAGCAGAAGCAATGGTGGTCAAAGGTCGATCTACAGAAGGACGGAAAGATAAAAAAGGTAGAGCCAGGTCTAATTCAAAAGATAGTAAGGATAAGGTAAAATGTTGGTTCTGTGGAAAATCTGGGCATCTTAAGAAGGAGTTTTAGAAAAGACAACAAGCATCCAAAGATGACTCCACAAAAGAAGAAAATCTAGATACAGGTATGGTTGATGAAGTTCTGTCTATTTGTTGTGTCTCACCACCTATGTTCACATAGAAGGTATAGGGCGGTGATGATTAAGTCACCATGGAATAACAATAAAAAAAATTGTATTTACTTTGGAGTTGTAAAAATTATTGATTGCATGTAAATGGGCATATGTTTGTAAGACCTGGATAGACATGCGTACCCCTGGTTTATCAGGTCACCTATAAAAATTCTAGACGTAGATTTCGCTAGATTAAATATGTGTGGG
>JASDQU010371236.1:34986-59566 GCA_032191745.1 Picea mariana | reverse complement strand
TTGTATCTAATTTTGAGTTTTTTTTTTCATATGGATCTATTGTCAAAACCACACTTTCAATTAGTTGCATAGGGATCTATTGTCAAAACCACAGTTTCAATTAGGTCGAAATGAGCCAGAATTTTAACGTTTAGATTTTTTTTAGTTAGCGTCACTTTTTATTTAGGTATTAATTTTAAGGGTTTTCTAAGCTATTGTATGAGTTTTGAAGGTCATGTTTGAAAATTGTTGTAATTTTGACCCTGTTTGAAAAAATGATGCTCCTCGTAGCACCACTTTTTGATTTGGGGTTGATTTTCATGTTTTTTATGCAAAAATATGGGTTTTTTGGACAGAGTTCTCGTTTTGAGGTCACGGTTCTCGTTAAGTTGGTAATATTGTTTGATTCCATCATCTTCCATACTTTCTTCTTTGCCTCTTTTCTTAGAGAGATTGAAACACCTATACGTTTTATTTATGCCTATTTCCTCCTTTGTTTGTATTTTTCGAGGTTCTGCCATGTCCTTTTGTTCTTTCACTTGGTCACATTCTTAAGGTTTTTCCATTCCTTTTTGTTCTTCTTCTTGCCTAGATTTTTTAAATTCAGGGTCTTGTTCAAGAGACAAGATATTTCCTAATTTTTTTCTTTGTATTTACGTCACCCATTGTCTGTGATAGTCCAAATATGCATGTTTCTTCTTTCTTTCAATTTCCCCAGCCTCAGCTCTACGTTTGACAATAGATCATATGATAGCCATAGAAAAAGTGTGTTTATCTATATCAGAGGATGACGAATAAAGAATACCACCAGATTCTCTCTCTCGACATGATTTCCCATTATCTGATTTGTGTTTCCTTTTGTTGTCATCAACGTTATTCGTTGGTATTTCATCAAGGTCCTTATCCTTTATTTCCCACTGAGACTCATCATTTTCAAACTTGGTTTTTCCATTGGTTCTACAATCTAGATTGGATTTGAAATCCAAGTCAGAAATTTTATCCTTTTCTTTGGTCTCTTCATTTTTACCTTCTTTGTTGGGAATGTTGTGATCTTGATTTTTCTCAATTTCCTCATGATTATATTTTTCATGAGTAGGTTCCAGTTCAACATGTTCCTTATATTTGTCATATTCATATTTTTCAAATGCTTTATTTATTGGTTCATGGATACGATCAATAAGTTCATTCTTTAATTATCCAAGAATGGAGGTTATAACTTTAGAAGAAGTATCCATGGTATATTCCCAAAATGATGGTGGTACCATTGGAACATGAAGCATGAAGTGTATAGTGGTTTGGATCTTGAATTTTTCACTAGTTTGGGTCAAGAATAAATAAATAAATTTAATGTGTCTGGTAATTTTATTTTACATGGTTCGAGTAGTGTTTTTTTTACTGAGTTGAGTAATTTGTTTTAGTGGGTCTAGTAAATGTTTTTTACAAGGGCTTGATAATTTTTTATTTCTAATACCAATGGACCAAATTTTGTCTCTAACACCAATGGAGCCTAAAATCCCACGATATTTTACTCAATTATATGAGAATTTTACACACACACACACATGAATGGATAAATAATTGATGGTGATTTTATAATGTGGGGGCCTCATATAAGTATTGATAAGAGGGTGCCTTTTAAAAATTCATGTCTCTTAATTAACATATAACCTTTCATCATCATCATCATCATCATTATTTATTGGAATTCTATGTTTAATTTATTAATTATTATTACTTAGTTTTAGACTTTATGTATCTAACCAAGTCCTAAGCTCAACAAGGCCAATGCATTCCACCACATTTTTCACACATAATTCTTCTCAAGCACAATGATTTGACTATCATTCTACATTTATATTCACATATGATAGTGCATTCAAATAATGACATATATAATACCATGCCTAGAATTCAAACTATTTGTTTTCCAAGGATGATTTCAAGGGTTACATTTCATACTCTACACATAAGAGAACAAGTGTTTGATCTAGATTGGATTAATATATTATTTTTCATTTATCTCAGTACTTTTTGGGTGGAAAAATTGGAGGAATCAACTTGTAGGGCCATTTCGGCGGTTGGTCCAAATTTGGAAATTTGGGTCCAAAAAACTATCTAAAAACTTCTAGAGCCATTTTGAGGCATCAAGCAACACTTTTTTTGGTCCAAACCTTACTATGGAGGAATATTCTATACTCTACACACCAATACCTTTCCAACGGCACAATAATTGCCTCAATCAAAGTTTGTATGCAAAAGTTATACCTCCCACAAGTTCACCTACCGTATTGATCACCATGGTACAAGTGGATGCCACATCAACCTCCATTACTTAGACATGTCGGGCTAGCCACATAGTGGAATATTTAAGAACATTATAGAAGGTACAAAACCTTGTCACAATTGAGGGTTGAGGAAGTAAATAATGTATCCCTAAATGATATCAGGCCATGTTAAATACCAGGTTACTAGGAGGAGAAGGGGTTCCATTCTATGTTATTGTATTTTGTTCCATGGAAGATAAGAACAACCGGGAATGGGAAATTAGAGAGGATAATAGAGAGGGTTAATGTTCTATAGTAGCCTAACATGCCACAAGTCTCAAGTAACTCCATAGAGAGTGTCGTCTCCTTTGTACTTGCTTTATTTCCATACCAGATAAAAGAGAGTAGAGAAGCCTCACCTTCTAGCTGGATTTTTTTTCCAGTAAGGGTTTCCTAGAGAAAATATTTGTGTTATTTTGTGGATGGTGTGTGATTGTGTTTTATTATTCTCTATTTTTTCTCATTTTATATATTTCATTCATAAACATAAAATCAGTAACTAAATATTCTGGAATCTAAAGGAATTTAACCTTCGTAGTGTAAATTTGTGTTTCATTTATCAGATTTATTGTGACGAACTGTTCTAATGGAATATCCATGATAGTTTACAGATCAATGTTTGAGTAAGAAGATCTTTAAAACATGAAGTCAAGAACAAGTTCACCAATTTGAAAGACACCAACAACCTCATTCTCAATCTCCATATCAAATATGTAGGTCAAGAGCTACCAAAAAATCGAGATCAAGACCTTTACTATGAAAAGATCAATACATTGATATGCAAGGTTAATTCAAATTCAAGCTTCCATTTCAATCTACATTACATAGATACAAAATTTCCATATTTACTAAGGTCAAAGGAACCAGGGGAAACAAAGTACCATAGAGAACATAAACTCTAATATCTCATAAAGCAAGATTTTCATAAAAATATCAATCACTCTTCATTCATGAGTTTACATCTCAAAGTCTACTAGGCCTACAAAATAGATCATATTAAAAAATAGAGGATATTGATAACATAGAATACATTTTTCATCCTGAAAAGATAATCATTTTCCATCAATCATAATGAATCTAGGTTTTTGCACAAGCAAGGAAGGAGTAGAGTTCTAGTTTGAAGAGATACCAAGGAGGTCAGAATAAAAGAAGAAAATAACATTTCTTTGTTAGACATAGGTATCATAGGATATGTTCCTTCATATGCATAAACAATGTTGAGAACAAGTATGTGCACTCTTCAAAAGTGCATAGACAAGAATAAAATCAAAGTTCTCCAAAGTCAAGGGTTTAATATCCTTTAAAAACTCTTATAGATACCATAAAAAGAGTTTACTATCAATGATCCATCACTCAGAGATAAAGATTATTCATCAAATCTTTCCAAAAGGCCTACCTCTTTATGTATAACACTACATATTGGCCATAAAAAAAAGATAAGAAAACATAGTATACTATATCAAAAGAATACATTCATAAATAGAAATATGAATCATGATAACTTTCCATCAATGATCATGGATCCGTGACTGACATAGAGTCATTATTTTACAATACAAGTCCACTGGGTAGAAAATCAAGCAAGACTGCAATGCCAAAAGAAACATATTTAAATAATGAATGAAGCAATTATTTCAAAGAATTCCAAATAGAGTATTGGTGAACCAAAAGAAGAATATAGTGATTAGAACCAACTTCAATCTCCGAGTACAATAAAAAAACAGAGTATTACAATGGATAAGCTCAAAGCCAATCCATTCAACTTTCAAAACTACAAGGTTTCACTTGCATCATTTCAAAGTCTTTATGTAGAGTCAAGTTTTTATTAAATTTTACCCATAGATGATTTTAGGTGCTAAATTTCTCGAATGGGCTAATTTTCCATGGTTTTTTTCAAAAAACGATTTGCCAATTTCCATTTTTTCTAAAAAAAATTCGCTCAAATTCCATAGAATAAAATTATTTTACTTTAAAAATCGCCAAAAATTTATAGAAACTATATAAAATCCTTAGAAATTTGAATATTTTTACAAAACTATCGCCAAAAATTTTATATTTTGTATATTAAGGACTAGTAAGATTAGCCCATGTTTTGATCGAACCTTTCGGGAGAGCAGAGCGGAGAAAAAAAACTACAGGGTTAGTGTTCCTCAAGCACGCATACCTCCATGAGTTCGGATGGAGGCGGTGACCCACCGCCTCCCCTTGCTGCTAATGCCAAATCCTTCAGACGCCTCATCAATGAGCAAGGGCAAAAAACTTCAGCCAAATCCCCTCCAAAATTCATAAAAAAGATCGATGACGTTCTAGAAATCACTCTTTCGTTGGATCAACCTATGTGTATCGTAGTTTCCCTAGCAGATAGGTATCTGGTTGGACAATTTATAGGGCTTTGGTCCTCCTCGAAAACAACTGATAACTAGGTTCAAAAAAATGGAGACCCCTGATCTCTAACAATGTTACATCTTATGCAGTTGGAAGAGGATTTTTCTTGTTCAAGTTCATCTCCAAATATAACCGCAATCTGATCTTTAGAAACATACCATACTTCATGGGGCTATAGGGCATGTACCTCAACAGATGGATTCCAGAATTTGATCCAATAGTGAATGTTCCTAAAGCAGTTCAAGTCTGGGTTCATTTACCCAATCTGTTGATTCACTGTTGGAATCCAAAATCACTACAATCAATTGGAAACGAACAGGGATGTTACATTGACAAGGTAGATCCCAAGGAACGATACTCTTGCACCCAAATCTGCATGGAAGTAGACCTTGAATCCAGTCTCATGGAATCCATCAAGTTAATAGTAAGGGAATGGAAACACTTTCAAAAGATGGACTACACACAACTTCCTTTCAAGTGTAGAGACTGCCATGAATATGGGCATTTCCAAAATTATTGCCCAATATTTTTTCCCACTCAACAGGAGAAGGAGCAAGGGGAAGGGTGGCAACAACCCAATTGCCCAAATCCAAACTCTAAATCAACCTCCATAAGGGAAGGTAAAACCCCTAATCCAAACTCGGCAAATCCAAGTAAGAACAAGGAGACTCAGAAAACCCTGATTGAAACTGAAAACAGTTTCTCTGGCCTTGGGTATCTAGAATTTGAAGCAAAGGATCCTAATGAAAGCGTTGTTGAATGCAAATCCAATACGGAAGGGAGAAGGTTGGATGGAAAGGAACTAACTCCTTTCCAAGACTCGAGAGATATATCTGAAGCACAAGAGGTAGGAAAAGAGGCCGAAAGTTCGGAAGAAGAGGAGGATGAATTTGACATCTCCCAAACATCCCCAAAACTGGTTACCAGAGGTCGGAAAATGAAAAAATAAAGGAGGGAAGCAACCACCTACAAGGACATGGTTCAAGGATCTCAACCAACATTGGAAAAAATGTTAAAAAACACAAGAAGTGCCAGGCACCAAGGGAATCCCTCTAAGGGGGCCTCTACAAACCCCAAAAGTAAGTAATGGAGGTCATCTCCTACAATTGTAGAGGATTAGGGAGGAGAACTAAAGAAGACGCGATGAAAGATTTGATTCACACCTCAAATCCAGATATCCTGCTAATCCAGGAGACCAAAATGGAGGAACATGACTTCCTTCTCGCTAGTCAAAAATTTTGGGAAAAAGGAGCAGGTGTAGCTGTCAGTGCTGGAGGATCCTCCGGTGGAATAGGCACCCTATGGGACACTTATAAATTTGAGTTATTTCTCACTGATTCCTGCAGTCACTCGATCCTCACCCAACTCCTTCACAAGGACTTGGGTTACCGGGTTTGTTTATTTAACATTTATGCTCCTGTTCTTCCCTCGGAAAAAAAAAATGTTGGGACCTTATCATAGATTCCCTCAGCTCCCATCAGTTGGGAAATATTGTTTTAGCTGGGGATCTCAATGTTGCGCTATTTCTAGGGGAAAAAAGGGGGGGTTCAATAGTTAGAGACCCAATCCATGAATGGGTCAAAGATATCATTCTGGAATGGGATATGGATGGTATCAAGCATCCCTGTGGAAAATTCACTTGGTCAAACAAAAGAATTAGACTGGGTCATATAGCTGTTTGCCTTGACAGATTCTTGTTCCAAAACTCTTTTCTAATTTTAGGTCTTAATGTTGTTTCTAAAATCCTTCCATTCAATGCCTATGATCATAAATCAATTCTTATTGAACTCTCCAAAGACACAAATCCGAGTCATATCCCCTTCCGATTTAGCCCCTCATGGATTCAGCTGGAAGGTTTTCAAGATCTGGTCCTCAATGTGTGACAGAAACCGGTTTCTGGATCCCCCTTCTTTGTTTGGGAAGAAAAGATTCGTAGGCTCAAAAGAGCTCTCAAAGATTGGGTTAAAACCATGAAATATCCTCTTAAATAGAGATTGGAAGCTCAACATCAATTGGAAATGAATCAACTAATGGAAGAAGGTTCTATCACTCCTGACAAATTGGAACAAGAAGCAACTCTCCAACACACCCTTCAATTTGCATGCAGATTGGAAGATGATTATTGGAGGAAAAAATTCAGAAGCCTTTAGTTAAAAGAAGGTGACAAGAACACCACTTATTTTTATAAACAAGCTGAAGCTCGGAAACAAGTTAACTCTGTAAAGGAAATCCAAATTCAATACCAAGTAGTCTCTGACTTTGAAGGAATAAAAAATGATTCTCATAATCACTTCAAAGAAATATATATAGAGGAGCCTCATCTCTAGAATGAAAATTACCAACATATTTTAAACTTAGTTCACTCTAAAATTCAGCCAAATTCCAACCAGATCCTCAATACTCTGGTCACCAGAAGAGAAATTAAAAAAGATTTAAACAAAATGAAACCTAACAAGGCTCCTAACCTCGATGGTTTCATAGTTGGTTTCCTCAAATCCAGTTGGAAAACAATTAAAAAATATCTTCATAGAATGGTTATGAAATCGCAGACTTGCAATAAGATTGGAGGGAATACCAAATCTTCCTTCTTGGCCCTCATTCCTAAAGAGAAATGTGCTAACTCCTTTGACCGATTACGACCAATTTCACTCTGCAATATTGGTTACAAAATCATTACAAAAGTGATAGCCAACCAAATTAAAGGAATCCTACCAACAATCATTCCATAAAATCAAGGTGGATTCATCAAATGGAGGAAGATTCTCGATAACATTATATTGGTCTAGGAATCCATCCACATCAATATTCTCCGGCGATAAAAATGTATGATTGTCAAATTAGATTTGTCTAACGTGTTTGATAGAGTTCGACATGATTTCCTTTTTCAGGTAATGCTCTGATTTGGCTTTGCCCCTGAATTTATCAATTGGGTGAAATCCTGCATTGGATCCCCTTGGATAGCTCCACTGGTCAATGGCCATGCTACAAATTTATTCCAAGCCTCTAGGGGGATTAGACAAGGCTTCCCTCTTTTGCCTCTTATTTATGCTATCCAGGCCTTGGTGCTCATCTTTCAACTGGAGCATTGTCATCTCCATCAAGATTTATTGGGTCTCAAAATGGCAAGAGGAGCCAAATAAACAAATCATGCCCAGTTTGTCAACGAAATGCTTCTCTTGGGAGGAGCTAGCACTCTTATAGTTATAAAATTCAAACAAGTGTTAGATCTTTACAAGGAGGCTTCAGGAAGAAAAATCAATTACAGAAAAAGCCAAATTTTTGGTTGGAATAGGTCCCTAAGGGAAATGGTGGAAATCTCAAGAATTATGGAAATTGAAGGAAAAACTTAGTGGGATTCTTTTAAATATTTAGAGATACCCATTTTAAAATCTTCCCCAAAATCAGCTCATTGGCTTCCTCTGATTGATAAACTGAAGACCCGAATTAACTCGTGGGATGCTTCTTGGCTAAATATGGCTGGGAAACTGGTTCCCATTAAATCAGTTCTCTCCAGTGTTCCGATCTATCAATGCTCCATTTTACTTGCTCCAACTGGATTCATCTCCAAGATCGAGTCGCTTCTTAGATGTTTTCTGTGGAAAGGTGGGAAAAACAATGAAAACAAGCTTCCACTGGTCAGCTGGGGTAAAATTACTAAGCCACTCTTAGAAGGGGGACTCCAAATCTAGGATCTCAAGACTCAAAATATGGCTCTTGGCGCTAAAATTCTATGGAATTTGGTAATAGGAAAATTAACTTGGAGTAAACAAGTTCTTTGGAAAAAGCACTTCTTAGGGGAAAGGAAAAAATGTCTTGATTCAGATCCAAAAGCTTCAAAAGGATCTCCAATATTCACAATTTTCCAAAAAGATCTCTCCCTCTTTAAGACTGATCTAACCTGGATTCCTGGGAACGGGAAAAAAATTCGCATCTGGGAGGATTCTATCCTTCGGAATCCACCTCTGTATTGCTTTCCTGGCACCTCCAGCCTTAAATAATGGCTCCAATCCCAAAATTTAATTGTGCTTTGGGATATCTCAATCTGGAGTAACAGTGAAGTAAGAACCTGGAAAAAGTGGAGTATACTGAACTATCCAAACCACTTACACAATGAAGAACTACTTCTGCTCTCCTGGCTTCAAGGTAAGTCCCTTATCGAATAACTTACGAAGGACTCTCGTGGTTGGGGATTTCACTTTGGAAATTACACAACGGCTCATGGATACAAGCAGTTTAAAGCAATTCCCAATGTCCCTCCCAACCCTGCTCTTTGGAATGGTATATGGAAAGCCAAAACTCTGCCAAAAGTAGACATTTTTATTTGGACTTTGGCCCACAACAATATTCTTACGGGAAATAATATTTAAAAAAAAGGATGGGAAGGTCCCACAAGATGCCCTCTCTGTCGTCTACAGGAAGAATCCGCCAATCATCTTCTGCTAACATGTCCCTTTGCAAAAGAGGTATGGAATTTAGCTCTATTTCCTTGGTCGAATCAAGTAACTCTCCTAGACGAAGTCTCAACCCTCCTCAGATCTGGGATAAATTGTGCCTCTTTACCATTCACAATAAATACATGCTTAAAGTATGTTGGATGACTCTTTTGAAATTTACTTTCTGGTTGCTCTGGTTGGAACAAAACGTCTGCCTCTTTAGAGAAAAAAACTCCACTTTTGCTCAGGTGGTAGTCAGAGCTAAGACGCTACTGGGAGAATGTATTCACTCTCTTCCTCTTCCATAGAATAAGTCTCTGCTCCCTCCTAATGAAGAAGACTGGATCCTGAGCCTAATCCCAAAGGCCCCTGGTGTTGTTTATGCTTACTCATCTTAGCTGGATCTTTGGGAAATTCATACGGACCCACTTAACATTTCAAACTGGAGGAAGGCGCTTCATCAACACACTCTGTTTTTTGATGGAGATTCTAAAGGGAATCCAGGGGTGGCAGGAGGGGGAGGGGTTCTCCTAAGTCTAGATGAAACAAATGAATTTACTCTCTCTTGGGGAATTGGAGATGATACTAACAATATCGTTGAAGCTCTCGCACTTTGGCAAGGAATCTAACAATTTTTGGCTATGGAAGTTAAAGATGTTATTGTTTTTGGAGAATCCTGAGTGATCATTCAGGCTTTAAACAACCATGCCCTCCCCCAAAAAATGAAGCTTCGACAACTAATCCGAAAAATCATGATTTTACTCCCTGCCTTTCACAAAATCAAATTCTTTTACATTCTTCGGGATCTGAATGGAGAAGCGGATAAAGAAGCTAACGTTTCTACCCAATTGAGAAAAGTTACCTTGTTTATCAATGAAAATACCCAAAGTTTTAATATCCCCTAGCTCTGTGGGCTTATTATAAAGGTGTTCTCCTCAGAAGTCGAGGGACTCTACGTGTATGGCTAAAACACAAGGCAAGGACAATAAGATGGTCATGGAGCTAGCTATGTTGATCTGGCTGATAGGACTGGAGATAGATGTCTTTTGTGTCATTTTAAAACTGTTACTATGGAAAAGGAAACAAAATCATGATGTACCTATGCCAGTGGTTACCATTGTTTTTTAATACAATCCACACCCATTTATGTTAAAAAAAAAGAAGATTAGCCCATGTTTCTATATTTTAATATAAATTTCCATCTTTAAAATCATCTCTGATTTTACCCTATGTAAATCTTCAATAGCTTAGTAAGTACAATATTCCATTCATTCTTTCATTCCACTCATCCATATCATACTGCATTCATTCCATACACACCATTCATTGACACGTCTCAACCTCATGTTCCACATCCATTAGTACATTATATCATTTTCATGATTATACAAACTCCTAGAAGCCACAAAGATGCCATGTACACGTTTACTTAATGCAAATTCCTATAGGAGTATATACCTACATGTAGCTAAAGAAGATTATGCACCTATAGGAGACTATAAGAAAGACACACTACAAGAATATGCACCTACATGCACCTATATGAAATTATAGTGGAGATACATACAACAAAATTCTATAGAAGTATACACCTATGGGCACACAAATCCCCAACCACCTATAGGGAGATATAGGAACCAAAATCATCATCCTAAAGTCAGGGACTATCTAAACCAAGCAAATAGGATTACTATAGAAGATAACATAGTTCAATATTGTGTTATGCAAGAAAATCAAGGATCCCAAACTTCATATATGTAGCATGCGAAGTCATTCATACTTCCAATAAAAAATTTCACCAAAAACAAGTACCTCACATCTACTAATTTTAAGAAATTATGAATTATATATACACATGTTATGTCACTAAACCTGTATCCATCGATCACCCTAACTTCTCTCTACCAATAGTTGTAAATCATATCCTTCTCAATGTGGACATTGAGGTTTGAGATTCATTGGGGGGGATTGTGTTCTATGATGACATGAAGTAAATAGCACTAGGTACCTCTAGATTAGCTTCAATCATTAGAGTAAAACGTGGGGGTAAAATCAAGACAAGACCATAATCATGGCATGAAAAGGGCCACTAAATCCATCGACCAAACTTAAATTTGAATTTTTGTGATATCATATTGGAGGTAAAGCATTAAAAAGGAAAATAAGAAGTTAAATTTCGAAGAGAACCCTAAGCCAAGGAAGAGCAACCTGCATTTTTGAAGAAGATAAGTCTAACCCTGAGTAGAGGAAGAGTAGTTTGAATTTCTGGAGTTACATTTAACCCCGATCTGAGGAAGAGTATTTTTAATTCTCTGAAAAGGTTTGAATTCTGAAAGGACATCAAGCTAAGGAAAATGTCCAAGTTTTTTGAGAAAAAACATGAATTTTTAAAGACCCCCAAATCTTTAAAACAAAGTCGCAAGAAGAAGACTTGCAAGGATAGTTAAAAAAAGAGCAAGGACTGAGGAACTCCCAACCCTATAGTTGTGGACAAAGGTAAGTGGTTGGGAATGATAGTTTTTTTCCCTCCTTAGGAAAGAATCAAGTAATTGAATGATTGAGAAGGAATGAGAACGTTACTCAAAATCAATAAATTTGTTTTTCTCTTTCATGAGTAAAAGGATGGATTCAACTCAGAAACAAAGTCATTGTAAGACAAAGGTTTTTTTGTTTTATACCATTAGTGGAATAATAGTGTAGGGTAAACACCAAATAGAAAAAAATGTCTTTGACAGATTGACTTGATTATTTGAAGAATGGGAGTTGGATTCAATAAAAGAGAGTCTATAGAAACCTCTAATCTATATGCCAACCCAAAAGTGGTTGAATTTTTCCAGGAATCCAATTAGTTAGACTAATTCAAAATAATTTAAGGATTTGATGATAGTGTTGCCTTATAATTTGCATAAAATTTCCATAATTTGGAGGAACAAGAGTATTCCACCACAATCAAGGGTTTGCAGATTTAAGAAAATGAACCAATATTGATGAGAGTAATAAGAATTCATGTTGGGTTTCCATGGGACAAAGAGGATAGATAACCATTCATATATGGAAATAATTCTTTCTTCAAAACCTATGAAAAAATGGAAGAAACAAAGAATGGTTTTGAGAGAGAAATCCTACTATCACCATGGGTTGAGGTGGCTCTACAATTCATGAAATATATAACCTATGAAGGTAAGGAAAACATGGTTTATGGTTTTCACTTTATGCTATTGCATCAACTAAGGAATTTTTATTATCAGAAGCTAGAAAAGAACTTAAGTGTCCCTTACTACTTGTCACAATCTCTAAAGGATATGAGTTCAAAGGTGAAAAAGAAAAAAAAGATGCATTATTGTGATGCTTTAGAAAGGAAAACTTTCCAAACTCTTTGGGATAGGTTCCTAACCACGAGAAGGGATCAATTCTTAGCCTTACAAGTTGTTCCAAGCTAAGAAGAAGAACCTGCAAAAGAATATAAAAAGCATAAGAAAACTAGGGACAATGAAAGTGTAAGTAAGACGAGAAGAACACATAGGAAGAAAAAGACAAAAGAAGTTGAAAAAGATGTGCTTGCCAAGAAAAAAAAGGAAGATAGGGATATTGCTACTACCTTAGTTTAGATGGGGACAAATGAGAACAGTCCCCTCAAAATCAAAGTAGCGCATCAGGGGAACAAAAAGGCCAAATAATAAGGACTAGGGTTGATCCTAAGTGGTAAGGAAATTATCCATTATCCAACAAACCCATGCTATAGTAATTAAGAAAAATGTCTCTTCTATCCCAACATGAAATAATGAAGACTCTCATGAGACGACTCATACCTAGAAGAATGAGGTTAATATCAAATACCTCATGACTCATCTAGAAGAAGCTAGGGCATAATCCCTAAGATGGAAAACAATTGTAGAGGTTAAAAGGAGATAGAAATCAAAACCATGAAGGGTTATCAACCCCAACATAATTATTGACTTAACGAGAACTATGATCTCACCTAAAAACCCATATTTTTGGGTCAAAAACACCAAAATCAACCCCCAAATGAAGAAGTGGAGCTACCGGTACACCCTTTTTTGGGTGGGTCGTTAAAATTGTGACTTGTTTGAAATCGCGGCCTTGACCATTGATACCATTGCAAACAAAACCTTAAAATTGACCCTTGAATCGAAAAGTGATAGATTCAGGAACACTAATTTTATTTTTGGAGTGAAAATTATGATTTAATTGAAATATTAAAATCACCTTCTAACTTGAAAATCGATACAATTGCAAATAAAAACCCTAAAATTGGCTCCTAGCTTGACAACTGGTACAAATTGCAAATAAAAACCTTAAAATCAGCTCCTATCTTGACAATTGGTACCATTGCAGACATACACATTGAAGAAATTCATTTTTTGCAACTGAAAACATCAAACACTCAAAAATCATATTTTAAATGAAAAAATTAATTGATATTTTAAAATTTATATTTTAAAAATGAAAAAAAAACACTAACAATCCAAATTTTAAAGGAAAAAATAATAATTCTTATTATTATTAAATTTACATTGAAAATACCCCTAGAGAAAAAAAATGACAAATTTACACTTTACATTAAAAAAATAGACATAATTTTTTATTGATTAAAAAAAAAGAACTAAAAACAAAATCAACAAAAAATTCAAGGTTGCCCTCTTTTGCCTCTTCTTTATGTTGTCCATACCTCGGTGCTCATATTTTAGCTGGATCATTATCATCTCCATCAAGATTTGTTGCGTCTTAGAATGGCAAGAGGAGCCAAAGAAACAAATCATGCCCAGTTTGTTGACGACACACTTCTCTTGGGAGGAGCTAGCACTCTTATAGCCAGAAAATTCAAACAGGAGTTAGATATTTACAAGGAGGCTTCAGTAAGAAAAATCAATTACAGAAAAAGCCAAATTTTGGTTGGAATTTCTCCCTAAGGGAAATGGTGGAAAACTCAAGAATTCTGGAAATTGAAGGAAAAACTCAGTGGGATTCTTTTAAATATTTAGGGATACCCATTTTAAAATCTGCCCCAAAATCAACTCATTGGCTTCCTTTGATTGATAAACTGAAGACACAAATTAACTCATGGGGCGCTTCTTGGCTAAATATGGCTGGGAAAATGGTTCTCATTAAATCGATTCTATCGAGCGTTTTGATCTTTCAATGCTCCATTTTACTTGCTCCATCTGGATTCATCTCCAATATCGAGTCGCTTCTTAGACGTTTTCTATGGAAAGGTGGGAAAAACAATGAAAACAATCTTTTGTTGGTCAGTTGGGAGGAAATTACTAAGCCACTCTTAAAAGGGAGACTCCAGATTTGGGATCTCAAGACTCAAAATTTGGTTCTTGGCGCTAAACTTCTCTGGAATTTGGTAATAGGAAAATTAACTTGGAGTAAACAAGTTCTTTGGAAAAAGTACTTCTCAGGGGCAAGGAAGAAATGTCTTGATTCAACTCCAAAAGCTTCAAAAGGATCTCTAATATTCACAATTTTCCAAATTTCTCTCTCCCTCTTCAAGACTGATCTAATCTGGATTCCTGGGAACGGGAAAAATGTTCACATCTGAGAGGATTCTATCCTTGGGGATCTGCCTCTGGATTCCTCATCGAGCACCCCTAACCTTAAACAATAGCTCCACTCCCAAAATTTAACCATGCTTTGGGATATCTCAATCTGGAATAACAATGAAATAAGAACCTAGAAAAAGTGGAGTATACCAAACTGTCCAAAGCACTTACACATTGAAGATATGCTTCTTCTCTTCAATCTGGAATAACGATGAAATAAGAACCTGGAAAAAGTGGAGTATATCGAACTGTCCAAAGCACTTACACAATGAAGAGATGCTTCTTCTCTCTGGGATTCAAGGTGAATCCCTTATCGAAGCACTTACAAAGGACTCTCGTGACTGAGGCTCTCACTCTAGAAATTACACAGCGGCTCAGGGATACAAGCAGTTTAAAGAAATTCCCAACGTTCCTCCCAACCCTGCTCTCTGGAAAGGTATATGGAAAGCCAAAAATATTCCAAAAGTAGACATTTTTATTTGGAATTTGGCCCACAACAATATTCTTACGGGAGATAATTTTAAAAAAAAGGATGGGAGGTCCCACAAGATTCCCTCTCTGCAATCTACAGGAAGAATCCGCTAATCATCTTCTGCTAACCTGTCCCTTTGCAAAAGAGGTCTGGAATTTAGCTCTATTTCCTTGGTTGAATAAAGTAACTCTTACAGATGAACTCTCAACCCTCCTCAACATATGGGATAAATTGTGCCCCTTTACCATTCACAAGAAAGACATGATTAAAATCTTTTGGATGAATTTTCCAAAATTTACTTTCTGGTTGCTCTGGTTGGAATGAAATGCCTGCCTCTTCAAAGAAAAAACCTCCACTCCTTCTCAGGTGGTAGTCAGAGCTAAGGCGTTGATGGGAGAATCAGTCTCCGCTCCCTCCTAATGAAGAAGAATTTATGTTGAGCCTAATCCCAAAGTCACCTGGTGATGTTTCTGCTTACTCATCTCAGTCGGATAGTTGGGAAGTCCGTATGGACCCACTTATCTTTTCAAACTCGAGGAAGGCACTTCATCAACATGCTCTATTTTTTTATGGATATTCTAAAGGGAATCCAAGGCAAAAATGAGGGGGAGGGGTTCTCCTAAGTCGATATGAAACAAATGAATTTAATCTCTCTTGGGGAATTGGAGATGATACTAACAATATCGTTGAAGCTCTCACACTTTGGAAAGGGCTCTATCAAGTTTTGGATATGAAAGTTAAAGAGATTATTGTTTTTTGAGACTCCCGAGTGATCATTTAGGATTTAAACAACCATGGCCTTCCCCACAACATGAGGCTCTGACAACTAATACAAAAAATCATGATTTTACTCCCCGCCTTTCACAAAATAAAATTCTTTCACATTCTTCGGAATCTGAATGGCGAAGCGGATAAAGCAGCTAACACTGCTTACCGATTGAGAAAAGGGACCTTATGTATCAATGAAATACCCAAAGTTTTAATATCCCCTAGCTATGTGGGCTTATTAGAAATGTGTTCTCCTCATAAGTCAAGGGACTCTACATGTATGGATAAAACACAAGGCAAGGATGATAAGATGGTCATGGAACTAGCTATGCTGATCTGGCTGATAAGACTGGATATAGATGTCTCCTATGTCATTTTAAAATTGTTTCTATGAACAACGCAAGAAATTCATGATGTACCTGAGCCAGTGGTTACCACTATTTTTTAATACAATCCATACCCATTTCTGTTAAAAAAAAAAAAAACCCATGTTTCTACATTTTAATATAAATTTCCATCTTTAAAATCATCCTTGATTTTACCCTATGCAAATATTCAATAGCCTAGTAAGTACAATATTCCATTCATTCTTTCATTCCACTCATCCATATCACACTCCATTCATTCCATACACACCATTCATTGACACGTCTCAACCTCATGTTCCACATCCATTAGTCTAGTATATCATTTTCAACTGGTTTCAGTGAAAAAGGTTACTGCACATCAAATTCAGTGCAGAGCGGGAGCATAGATATCAAGATAAATATGATGGAATTCAACAACCTAAAGAACATGTAGATGGGTGCATGGTTCAATGGATATTAGTACCACCAGAAGAATGGCCACATCATTTTATTCACACATTAGAAGGAATTCCAAAGAACTGGTACACAAAACAAGAAAAACATAGATAAACTGCAAACAGGGAAGAGGTACATCAAAATTTTATAGTTACATTTTTCTTTGAGAATAAAAGTACATAGATAGATATAATGTTGAAAGTGGTAAGAGACAGGATATTTCTAGAACTAGAATTTGAAATAATCCTAGCATATCAGAGACATATTAGACATACAATTAAACAATTTCTACACTGTTATCACGTCGCATAATAAAGCCGCGCAATATCAAGATCTCAAAAGTTGAAGGAGAAAGGGAAATAGAAGGTCCAAAGCTAGATTCATAAGATTATGCTGCACCATTAAAGATAATAAAAAAAGGTCAACATTGGAACTGTAAAAAACCCAAAGATTTTAAACATTGGAGATTATTGGGATAATCAAATAGTAGAATGAATCACAAAATTACTTCCTGGGTATAATGACTTGTTCCCAGCGACATTTTCAGAGATGAAGGGATTAACAGGAGAACTCGGAAAAATGAAGATCCCTTTGAAGCCAGAATCTAGAACTTACAGACTGAATCCAATATACAAAGAGAAAGTGAAGGCATAAACTGACAAGATGTTGGAAGCTGGTGTCATAGAACCTATGGAAGAATCATAATGGATCAGTCCTATGGTGGTGCATTAAAACAAGCAAGGAGGGATCAAGATTTGTGTAGATTTGAGAAAATTGAATGATGCTTTCCTGCATGATCCTTTTCCTACCCCATTTACAGATGAAGTGTTGGAAAATGTAGGAGGTCAAGAAGCTTATTCATTTACAGATGGGTTTTCAGGATATCATCAGATCAGGATAGCACTAAAAGATATACATAAGACAACATTTCCTATAGAATGGGGATCATTCTAGTATACAGTCATGCCATTTGGGTTGAAGAATGCACCAACCATTTTTTCAAGAGTAGTAGTAGCAGCTTTTAAGGACTTCATTCATAAGTTTTTGTAGGTTTACTTGGATGATTGGACATTGTTTATCTTATTGAAGGACCATGTTGGAGTGTTAAGACTAATGTTAGAGAGGTGTAGACAATGTCAGATTTCATTGAATATTAAGAAATGTGTTTTCAACGCACCCTTTGGTATTATTTTAGGGAATGTGGTGTGTAAACAAGGTCTGTTGGTTGATCCTGCTAAAATTGTTGTCATAGTGAACTTACCACCACCGAAGTCAATGCACCAATTGAATAGTACACTTGGTCACACATGATATTAAAGTAAGTTCATAAGGGTTTATGCGCAGATCACTGCACCAATGGAGAAATTGCTGAAGAAGGACACTAAATATCAGTGGAATGATGAATTCCATAAGAGCTTGGATATTTTGAAGGAGAAGATGGTAATTGAGCCAATTTTAGTGTTTCCAGACTAGGCAAAAGAACTTCATGTGCATGTGGATGCATGTGCGATTTCATTAGGAGCGGTGTTGAAACAACTAGGAGAAGGTGATATAGATCACCCTATTGTATTTCCAAGCATAAAGTTATCAGATTCAAAACATAACTATAACACTACAGAAAGGGAAGGATTAGCTATGGTGTATGCTTTGCAGAAATTCAGATATTATTTGCTAGGAAAGCATTTCAAGATGTTTACATATCCTTCTTCTCTTAGAGATTTAGTCAATAAGCCAATGTTGGGGGGAAGGATATTGAGATGGCTACTTTTGTTCCAAGAGTTTGACTTTGAAGTTGTGGTGAAGCCTGAAATATTGAATGAAAGACTAGATCATTTATCCAGGATAACTAATGGAGAAGAACCCAATAACTTGGAAGAAAATTTTCCAGATGCACAATTGTTTTTAGTACAGATAGCTAATAAGTATTTTGCTGACATTATTGAGTTTTTGAGTACAATATTTGCACCAAAATAATTTACTACTGCGCAGAAGAAAAATTTGGTGGTCAGAGCAATAGACTATCAACTGATTGCAGGTCATTAATACAAACTTGGTGCAAATAACATTTTGAGGAGATGTGCGATGGAACATGAAAGGCCTATCATTTTAGTAGAAGCACATGAAAGGATTGTTGGAGGACACTACATGGGAAAAACCACTGTACAAAAGGTATTGCACACATGATTATGGTGGCCAACAGTTCACAAGGATTCAAAGGAGTACTATCAAAATTGTGATGTTTTTCAAAGAGTAGGAAAGCCATCCAGGAGGGATGAGATGCCATTGAGACCTCAAGTAACTTTGCAAGTGTTTGATAAGTGGGAAGTAGATTTTGTAGGTCCAATTAATCCACCAACAAGAAGATCGGGAGAAAAATATATTATTAAAATGACATAATACTTAACCAGATGGGCTGAGACAACACCAATAAAGGATTGCGGCACAAAGACTACAACACATTTTTTATTTGAACATGTAGTGAAAAGTTTTGGATGCCCAAGAATATTGATGAGTGATCATGCAATGCTAGAAGAATTTGAGATACATCATCAAAATAACAGTCCATATCATCCTCAGTCCCATGGAATAGTTGAAGCATTTAACAATATATTAGAGAATGCCTTGACATAGATTTGTAATGTGAACAGGGATGATCGGGATTTGAAGGTACCAACAATACTATGGGCTTATAGAACTACATGCAAGAAGCGAACATAGAATACACCCTTTAGGTTAGTGTATGGACATGAACCAGTAGTTCACTTAGACTATTTGATACCAAGCATGTGCATTGCAACAATTACAGACATAACAGAAAGAGGCGCAACACATGAAAGATCAATTCAACTCATGGAATTGGAAGAAGACATAATCATAGTTGGTTTCCATCAAGAGGTACATAAAGAAAAGGATAAAGCATGGCATGAAAGACATATTAAGAAGAAGAACTTCAAAGTGGGAGATCTAATTCTCCTCTATGACAGTAAGTATTTGCATCACCCAGGGAATCTTAGAATGCATTGGCTAGGGCCACATCATATAAATTTTGTCACAGATGGAGGTGTTGTGCAGCTGCAAGACTTAATACGCAAGGAAGTTCAAGAACTGGTGAATGGTAGTCAATTGAAAAAGTAAAGGAATCGTCAACCCTCTGACCTTCAGTAGTTGCAACACAGAAGTTAGACTTGTACATATTGTAAATAATAGGAGTTAAAAGAAGGGAAAAAAAGTAGAAAAATAAGATAAAGCCAAAAATAAGTTAGAGGAATAAGTTGTAGAAAAACAATTGAGAATGACAGAGCACAACAGAAAACAGACGGGTGTGACAATAGATGAAGATATTGCGTGCAAGACATATATGACAAAATGAAAGTAGTGTGCACAAGAAAAATGGGACAGTAGAAAGTATTGCACACCAGAAAAATGACATACTCGAGAAAAAGAAATGTCGACCGCCAGAAAAATGAGGCAGAGAATGAAACATTGTGACAGTAAATGAAGTGTGCCCAAAAAGCTTTGGTGCATTTATGAAAACACTTTAAAAGAAAAAATTGGGTTTGACATGCAACATTGTGATTTCAAACGAACAGAGAGTTGCAGAGCGATGAGCGAACATGAAATTTAACAGGCCGAAAGTGAGATTTCAGAAGTAAACCCACTCAAAACCAAGCAATATGGCACCACCTAAATTCAAAGCACCCAGTAAAATGTCAAGGAGAACCCACAGAAACAACATGTCACCACTAGAGCCAACAATGGAGGTAGAAAACCATATACAGATGGAGGGAGTGGTGGATGTGGATGCCATTCCTTCCCCGATCATCGAATGTGTGAGCCCTACAATAGTGGAGGAGTAGGAGCAAAACCCTGCGACAAAATAGATGCAGATTGATCCATAGGAAACAACAGAGGAACACAACCTAACGCAAGAAACAATCCATCCCACAGAGGAAGAAGATGAGGAGAGAACAAAATCTGACGAGCTAAGGGTTCAATCTGGCGCAAAGCAAGCACATCAAGAGAAAATACCAGTAGAAGAGATCATGGTGCAGTAGGAGTTTGGTGCAGAAGAAGAGACACAAGAAGAGAAAATGTACCAGGAGGCAGGCCCCTCAAGAGTGCCAACAAAGAAGAAAGGCAAACAAGCAATCCAAAGTTCACCACGCAAGCAACTAGAGAAAACCCTCATGTTACCGCACATACCAAAAGGAGTAAAGGTTGTATCATATTTACTTGGATGTGTAGATAAATTGTGTTATTCATACCACAATGTAAAGGACACATATACATTTCCTGAGTTTGCGCAACATGTATACTTGGAAATCAAAGGGGTTAGCGTGACAGGAGTACCGATAATGGAACCCAAACAATGGATACAAGGTTTATATAACACATGAATAATGAACTTGTTAGAGATATCACATTTTGGAAGAGGGAAGGACGTAAATAACTACGTCAAGCAGTTACTAGCAGTAGTACACTGAGGAATTCTATGGTTGGATACACACGTTTTAATCGACATTGACTTAATAGCCAATATAACATGTTTGCAAACCAATGGTGAGAAAATTGCGCAGTACCTGGATGACAAGACTAAGGAGAAATCCTTGGAAGAAGAGATGAAGCATACCTATGGAACAAAGAGAGGATCCAGGGGGATCATTATCAATAGAATCAGTGAACCAACAACAAGTTTAGCAACCAAACTGATGACCTGTAAATTAATCAGGAAGTGTCAGCAGGGGTAATAGTAGAAGTTGCACAGTGTGTGAAGGGCACTGTATTGAGTTGAAGCCCATACTTGATAAACTCATTTTTGGATGATTGCAAGGATGCCCAAGAATTGGGGATGTAGTTTCATTACTCCTGGATAATCATATTGATTTCATTAGCGGGATGGTAACACCCCAAATACAACATGTTCTATTAGAGAATTGGAAAGTGTCACGCAACAAAATATGAATCACTATGGCACACAATTTTCGCAAGGGAAAGAAAGATGAACTCTAGCATCTTCGCAACATATTTTGAAGAAATCTAGGAAAAGGTGGCAGAAACTTGGAGGATTCCACCGGAGGTGGTGGAGGATTACAAAAACATAGTCAACTTCAAAGCCTCAAGACATAATATGTGGATCCAGGAAAAAAGGGATACAGTAAAGGAGTGGTTGCAGATGAGATACTGCATCACAACAGAGGAAGTGCAGTGGGAAATGAAGAATTGGAAGGAAGAATGGAAGGTTCCAGTAGAGCCAACAAAAGACAAGCAGTCAACAAAAGAAAAGAAACCAACAGAAGCGGGCTCATCACAAACGAAGAGTACCCCAACGGGAAATACAAGAAGCATAGAAAAAAACAAGTTGCAGACAAGGGGGACCACAACAACAAAGAATAATACTATCCCAAATCATTTCACACAACAGAAGGACCATGCAGATGCCGCTAATGGCGCGACACAGAGGAAGGATAGCCTCCCTACGCAGGAGGGACAAGTAGGAGGGGACATACCAGATACCCCAGTCACAACAGAGCCAACACAGTCAAGGCCATCGAAGAGAACAATTGTACAATCAAGTGGAGAATGAAAGAAAATGAAGGCACACAAGGAAGTCCTAGAGTATACAATAACAAAGGATGATGCATCACTGGTCGCAGAAAAAGTACAGGACCACACTATGGAATCTCAGGAAGATGCAGAAAAACAAAGAGAAAAGATCATACAAGATATGGCAAAGGTAAGGTAGGTAGTAGAGCAGATACGATTTACAAAGGCTCAACACCAAGGGGAAAAACAACAATAAACAAAGCAAGAACAACACCTGCCAATGCAGAGTGAGGAGGAGACAATGCATATAACAACATTGGAAAGTGAAAGTTTTAGCCTCACTAAATACATGTTGCGAATAGATGAGGACTTGGCACAAAAACAAGTCAAGGACATAGAACAGATGAAATTGGTATTGGATAAGGTACCAACAACATTTATCTATCAATAACAACTCATTGTTGTGAAAGAAGTTCAATCTAGAGCCAAGACAGATGCAACAAACTTGGCGAAAGCCAAGGAAGTCAAGGAGGTGCTAGAGACAGTTCTTACAGAAGTGTGGATAGAACATGAGGAATAAAAATGACGCACAAAAAAATTAGAGCAAATACTTGAAGAAGTCTTCCAAAAAATTTCGGACAACACACTAGCAGGAGAACTCAATGCAGAAGAAAATATAAAGAGGATAGCGCATATTATGGAGTGATACAAACAAGAGATAGTATACTTGGTTGGGAAGATAACATCAACCACACCTTCAGAAATCAGATCAGAAAGGGAAAAACAGGAAACAAAAAAAAACAAAGCTTTTGGATGGAAGTAAAGGAAACAACATATCTCTATGAAAGGACAACACAAATATGGACATGCCTGACAGAAGATGAAAGGATCCAAAACTTGGATCAGAGGGAAGAAAAGTTGAACGTTGCATTTCAGGATTTTAAGCAAATATAGAAGGAAATTCCCATACCCATGAGACCAAGGTTCGTGCAGGAGATGAAAAACCTGCAAGCAGAAGTGAAGACAATACAAGAGGAAAGGCAGACCAAACAGGCTCAGTTGGAGCCCCTGCAAGAGAAAGCATAAAAGATGATAACAGAGTTGGAAACAAAGAAATTCAAAATGAAACATGCACACTCAGAAAGCATACGAGTTTTGAAGGAACACGTCGCATCATAGGTCATGGAGACCCTCACATAAAAGAACACATGAATGAAGAAAAAAGGAGATGAACTAGCAAATAAGTTCAAGGAATTGGAGAAATCAGTGCAGGAGGAACACATGACTTGACTGGCTTCAGACGAGCCACAAGTTAGTGTTGGGGGCCTATTGGAGCATAAAATTTTGGGGTTAAACACAATTTTGGGAGTAGTGCGCGCCATAAGAGAAGGAAAAGTAGCATGACAGAAGTGTAAAGGAAGCAACACACTGGGAAATAAGGAAGACCAACATAAAGTCCAAGAAAGAAAGGGTTGGATCGAAAACCAACCACACGGAAGAAAGTTAGAAAGTGGTCAAGTGGAGTCCACTTAGAATTAGGGTTTTTGAGTCATAATGTAAGGGTTTTTACCCGTTTTGTAGTATAAATATGATGTATGAGGTAGATAGGAGGCATCTTAGACCTCGTGTGAAGAACCAATTTTGGATAACTTTTGAGTCTTAAGTCGTAGTGTTAGGTTTTGGTTAAGAGCTGTGGAGCTCGATTTGTATCATTTTTGGAGAATCGTGAAGTATAACTGAGGGCCAGGTCACAAGCTGGGGAGCTTGGTGCAACACTGGTCAATCTCACCATTCGTAAACCCATTATTTAATGCGCGCATCGCTATTTTGATGAAGAATAAATAAATCAAAATATCTTTGTGGACATAGCCCAGGGGGGTGAACCACGGTAAAATCATGTGTTGCAATGTGTCGAAATGATTTTTGTTTTTTCTTCAATTATGAATGAAGGATGAATGGTTAGAATAGTATCTTGTAGTGCGCATTACTAATAATGTAGAATGAACGAACTGATAGACATAGATGAAAGGTATAACAAAGTATATGATAGAATGCATGTCAAAGTAGAAGTAGAAGTAAAAGGAACATCCCCATTCACTTCCATGATTGCAGACACTTGGGTCCTACAATAACCCATAATCCATCTTGGGTGAGACTGCGATGTGTACTCTGTATGCAGTATATCCTTCTGGTTAACCAGAACAGCCGATGGTGAAAATGGTTTTGTTGGAGAACTAAGGTAGAACTTAGGTCATCCCATACATCCAACAAGCTGATTTTAAGGTTTCAATTAAATCGTGATTTC
>JASDQU010371236.1:23623-34936 GCA_032191745.1 Picea mariana | reverse complement strand
ATTCTTGATTTTACCCTATGCAAATATTCAATAGCCTAGTAAGTACAAGATTCCATTCATTCTTTCATTCCACTCATCCATATCACACTCCATTCATTCCATACACACCATTCATTGACACGTCTCAACCTCATGTTCCACATCCATTAGTCTAGTATATCATTTTCAACTGGTTTCAGTGAAAAAGGTTACTGCACATCAAATTTAGTGCAGAGCAGGAGCATAGATATCAAGAGAAATATGATGGAATTCAAAAACCTAAAGAACATGTAGATGGGTGCATGGTTCAATGGATATTAGTACCACCAGAAGAATGGCCACATCATTTTATTCACACATTAGAAGGAATTCCAAAGAATTGGTACACAAAACAAGAAAAACATAGAGAAATTGCGAACAGGGAAGAGGTACATCAAAATTTTATAGTTACATTTTTCTTTGAGAATAAAAGTACATAGATAGATATAATGCTGAAAGTGGTAAGAGACAGGATATTTCTAGAACTAGAATTTGAAATAATCCCAGCATATCAGAAACATATTAGACATACAGTTAAACAATTTCTACACTGTTATCATGTCGCATAATAAAACCCGCGCAATATCAAGATCTCAAAAGTTGAAGGAGAAAGGGAAATAGAAGGTCCAAAGATAGATTCATAAGATTATGCTGCACCATTAAAGATAAAAAAAGGTCAACATTGGAACTGTAGAAAACCCAAAGATTTTAAACATTGGAGATTATTGGGATAATCAAATAGTAGAATGAATCACAAAATTACTTCCTGGGTATAATGACTTGCTCCCAGTGACATTTTCAGAGATGAAGGGATTAACAGGAGAACTTGGAGAAATGAAGATCCATTTGAAGCCATAATCTAGAAATTACAGACTGAATACAATATACAAAGAGAAAGTGAAGGCATAAATTGACAAGATGTTGGAAGCTGGTGTCATAGAACCTATGGAAGAATCATAATGGATCAGTCCTATGGTGGTGCATTAAAACAAGCAAGGAGGGATCAAGATTTGTGTAGATTTGAGAAAATTGAATGATGCTTGCCTGCATGATCCTTTTCCTACCCCATTTACAGATGAAGTGTTGGAAAATGTAGGAGGTCAAGAAGATTATTCATTTACAGATGGGTTTTCAGGATATCATCAGATCAGGATAGCACTAGAAGATATAAATAAGACAACATTTCCTATAGAACGGGGATCATTCTAGTATACAGTGATGCCATTTGGGTTGAAGAATGCACCAACCATTTTTTCAAGAGTAGTAGCAGCATCTTTTAAGGACCTCATTCATAAGTTTTTGTAGTTTTACTTGGATGATTGGACATTGTTTATCTTATTGAAGGACCATGTTGGAGTGTTAAGACTAATGTTAGACAGGTGTAGACAATGTCATATTTCATTGAATATTAAGAAATGTGTTTTCAACGCACCCTTTGGTATTATTTTAGGGAATGTGGTGTGTAAACAAGGTATGTTGGTTGATCCTGCTAAAATTGTTGTCATAGTGAACTTACCACCACCGAAGTCAATGCACCAGTTGAATAGTACACTTGGTCACACATTGTATTAAAGTAAGTTCATAAGGGGTTATGCACAGATCACTGCACCAATGGAGAAATTGCTGAAGAAGGACACTAAATATCAGTGTAATTATGAATTCCAGAAGAGCTTGGATATTTTGAAGGAGAAGATGGTAATTGAGCCAATTTTAGTGTTTCCAGACTAGGCAAAAGAACTTCATGTGCATGTGGATGCATGTGCGATTTCATTAGGAGCGGTGTTGAAACAACTAGGAGAAGGTGATATAGATCACCCTATTGTATTTCCAAGCATAAAGTTATCATATTCAAAACAGAACTATAACACTACAGAAAGGGAAGGATAAGCTATGGTGTATGCTTTGCAGAAATTCAGATATTATTTGCTAGGAAAACATTTCAAGATGTTTACATATCCTTCTGCTCTTAGAGATTTAGTCAACAAGCCAATGTTGGGGGGAAGGATATTGAGATGGCTACTTTTGTTCCAAGAGTTTGACTTTGAAGTTGTGGTGAAGCCTGAAATATTGAATGAAAGACTAGATCATTTATCCAGGATAACGAATGGAGAAGAACCCAATAACTTGGAAGAAAATTTTCCAGATGCACAATTGTTTTTAGTACAGATAGCTGATGAGTATTTTGCTGACATTATTGAGTTTTTGAGTACAATATTTGCACCAAAATAATTTACTACTGCGCAGAAGAAAAATTTGGTGGTCAGAGAAATAGACTATCAACTGATTGCAGGTCATTTATACAAACTTGGTGCAAATAGCATTTTGGGGAGATGTTCGATGGAACATGAAAGGCCTATCATTTTAGTAGAAGAAAATGAAAGGATTGTTGGAGGACACTACATAGGAAAAACCACTGCACAAAAGGTATTGCGCGCATGATTACGATGGCCAACAGTTCACAAGGATTCAAAGGAGTACTATCAAAATTGTGATGTTTGTCAGAGAGTAGGAAAGCCATCCAGGAGGGATGAGATGCCATTGAGACCTCAAGTAAATTTGCAAGTGTTTGATAAGTGGGAAGTAGATTTTGTAGGTCCAATTAATCCACCAACAAGAAGATCGGGAGCTAAATATATTATTACAACGACATAATACTTAACCAGATGGGCTGAGGCAACACCAATAAAGGATTGCGGCACAAAGACTACAATACAGTTTTTATTTGAGCATGTAGTGAAAAGTTTTGGATGCCCAAGAATATTGACGAGTGATCATGCAATGCTAGAAGAATTTGAGATACATCATCAAAATAACAGTCCATATCATCCTTAGTCCCATGGAATAGTTGAAGCGTTTAACAATATATTAGAGAATGCCTTGACATATATTTGTAATGTGAACAGGGATGACTGGGATTTGAAGGTACCAACAATACTATGGGCTTATAGAACTACATGCAAGAAGCTAACATAGAATACACCCTTTAGGTTAGTGTATGGACATGAAGAAACAGTTCCCTTAGATTATTTGATACCAAGAATGCACATTGCAACAATTACAGACATAACAGAAAGAGGCGCAACACATGAAAGATCAGTTCAACTCATGGAATTGGAAGAAGACATAATCATAGTTGGTTTCCATCAAGAGGTACATAAAGAAAAGGATAAAGCATGGCATGAAAGACATATTAAGAAGAAGAACTTCAAAGTAGGAGATCTAATTCTCCTCTATGACAGTAAGTATTTGCAACACCCAGGGAATCTTAGAATGCATTGGCTAGGACCACATCATATAAATTTTGTCATAGATGGAGGTGTTGTGCAGTTGCAAGACTTAATAGGCAAGGAAGTTCAAGAACTGGTGAATGGTAGTCAATTGGTTAGTCGACCCACTAACCTTGGTTAGTCGACCCACTAACCTTCAGTGGTTGCAACACAGAAGTTAGACTTGTACATATTGTAAATAATAAGAGTTAAAAGAAGGAAAAAAAAAGTAGAACCAAAAATAAGTTAGAGGAATAAGTTGTAGACAGACAATTGAGAATGACAGAGCACAACAGAAAACAGACGGGTGTGACAATAAATGAAGATATTGCACACAAGACATATATGACAAAATGAAAGTAGCGTGCACAAGAAAAATGGGACAGTAGAAAGTATTGCGCACCAGAAAAATGACATACTCAAGCAAAAGAAAAGTCGACCGCCAGAAAAATGAGGCAGAGAATGAAACATTGTGACGATAAATGAAGTGTGCCCAAAAAGCTTTGGTGCATTTATGAAAACACTTTAAAAGAAAAAATTGGGCTTGACATGCAACATTGTGATTTTGAATGAACACAGAGTTGCAGAGCGATGAGCGAACATGCAATTTAACAGGTTGAAAGTGAGATTTCAGAAGTAAACCCACTCAAAACCAAGAAATATGGCACCACCTAAATTCAAAGCACCCAGTAAAATGTTGAGGAGAACCCATAGAAACAACATGTCACCGCTAGAGCCAAAAATGGAGGTAGAAAACGCTATACAGATGGAGGGAGTGGTGGATGTGGATGCCATTCCTTCCTCGATCATCGAATGTGTGAGCCCTACAATAGTGGAGGAGTAGGAGCCAAACCCCACAACATAATAGATGCAGATTGATCCATAGGAAACAACAGAGGAACAAAACCCGACGCAAGAAACAATCCACCCCATAGAGAAAGAAGATGAGGAGAGAACATAATATGACGAGCTAAGGGTTCAATCTGGCACAAAGTAAGCACAAAAAGAGAAAATACCAGTAGAAGAGGTCATGGCACAGTAGGAGTCTGGTCCAGTAGAAGAGACACAAGAAAAGAAAATGTACCAGGAGGTAGGGCCCTCAAGAGTGCCAACAAAGAAGAAAGGCAAACAAGCGATCCAGAGGTCACCATGCAAGAAACCAGAGAAAACCCTCATGTTACCGCACATACCAACAGGAGTAAACGTTGTATCATATTTACTTGGATGTGTAGATAAATTGTGCTATTCAAACCACAACGTAAAGGACACATATACATTTCCTGAGTTTGTGCAACATGTATACTTGGAAATCAAAGGGGTTAGCGCGACAGGAGTACCGATAATGGAACCCAAACAATGGATACAAGGGTAATATAACACATGAATAATGAACTTGTTAGAGATATCACATTTTGGAAGAGGGAAGGATGTAAATAACTACGTCAAGCAATTACTAGCAGTAGTACACTGAGGAATTCTATGGTTGGATACACAAGTTTTAATCGACATTGACTTAATAGCCAATATAACATGTTTGCAAACCAATGGTGAGAAAATTGCGCATTACCTGGATGACAAGACCAAGGAGAAATCCTTGGAAGAAGAGATGAAGCATACCTATGGAATAGAGAGAGGATCCAGGGGGATCATTATCAATAGAATCAGTGAACCAACAACAAGTTTAGCAACCAAACTGATGACCTGTAAATTAATCAGGAAGTGTCAGCAGGGGTAATAGCAGTAGTTGCGCAGTGTGTGAAGGGCACTATATTGAGTTGGAGCCCATATTTGAGAAACTCATTTTTGGATGATTGCAAGGACACCCAAGAATTGGGGACGTAGTTTCATTACTCCTGGATAATCATATTGATATCATTAGTGGGATGGTAACACCCCAAATACAACATGTTCTATCAAAGAAATGGAAAGTGTCGCGCAACAAAATATGAATCACTATGGCACACAATTGTCGCAAGGGAAAGAAAGATGAATTCTAGAATCTTCGCGACTTATCTTGAAGAAATCTAGGAAAAGGTGGTAGAAACTTGGAGGATTCCACCGGAGGTGGTGGAGGATTACAAAAACATAGTCAACTTCAAAGCCTCAAGACACAATATGTGGATCCAGGAAAAAAGGGATACAGTAAAGGAGTGGTTTCAGATGAGATACTGCATCACAACAGGAAGTGCAGTGGGAAATGAAGAATTGGAAGAAAGAATGGAAGGTTCTAGTAGAGCCAATAAAAGACAAACAGTCAACAAAAGAAAAGAAACCAACAGAAGAGGGCTCATCACAAACGAAGAGTATCCCAACGGGAAATACAAAAAGCATAGAAAAAAACAAGTTGCAGACAAGGGGGACTACAACAACAAAGAATAATACTATCCCAAAGCATTTCACACAACAAAAGGACCACGGAGATGCCACTAATGGCGCGACACAGAGGAAGGATAGCCTCCCTACGCAGGAGGGGACATACCAGATACCCCAGTCACAACAGAGCCAACACAGTCAAGGCCATCGAAGAGAACAATTGTATAGTCAAGTGGAGAACGAAATAAAATGAAGGCGCACAAGGAAGTCCTAGAGTATATAATAACAGAGGATGATGCATAACTAGTAGCAGAAAAAGTACAAGACCACACTATGGAATCTCAGGAAGATGCAGGAAAACAAAGAGAAAAGATCATGCAAGAGATGGCAGAGGTAAGGCAGGTAGTAGAGCAGATACGATTTACAAAGGCTCAACACCAAGGGGAAAAACAACAATAAACAAAGCAAGAACAACACCTGCCAATGCAGAGTGAGGAGGAGACAGTGCATATAACAACATTGGAAAGTGAAAGTTTTAGCCTCACTAAAGACATGTTGCGAATAGATGAGGACTTGGCACAAAAAAAAGTCAAGGACATAGAACATATGAAATTGGTATTGGATAAGATACCAACAAAATTTATCTATCAATTACAACTCATTATTGTGAAAGAAGAATCCAAAGCCAAGACAGATGCAACAAACTTGGTGACAGCCAAGGAAGTCAAGGAGGTGCTAGAGACTTTTCTTATGGAAGTGCGGATAGAACATGAGGAATAAAAACGACGCACAAAAAAATTAGAGCAAATACTTGAAGAAGTCTTCCAAACAATTTCGGACAACACGCTAGTAGGAGAACTCGACGCAAAAGAAAATATAAAGAGGATAGCGCATATGATGGAGTGATACAAAAAAGAGATAGTATACTTGGTTGGGAAGCTAACATCAACCACACCTCCAGAAATCAGATCAGAAAGAGAGAAATAGGAAACCAAAAAAAACAAAGCTTTTGGATGGAAGTAAAGGAAACAACATATCTCTATGAAAGGACAACACAAATATGGACAAGCCTGACAGAAGATGAAAGGATCCAAAAGTTGGATCAGAGGGAAGAAAAGTTGAACGTTGCATTTCAGGATTTTAAGCAAAGATAGAAGGAAATTCCCATACCCATGAGACCAAGGGTCGTGCAGGAGATGAAAAACCTGCAAGCAAAAGTGAAGACAATACAAGAGGAAAGGCAGACCAAATAGGCTCAGTTGGAGCCCCTACAAGAGAAAGCATAAAAGATGATAATAGAGTTGGAAACAAAGAAATTCAAAATGGAACATGCACACTCAGAAAGCATACGAGTTTTGAAGGAACACGTCACATCACAGGTCATGGATACCCTCACATAAAAGAACACACAGATGAAGAAAAAAGGAGATGAACTAGCAAATAAGTTCCAGGAATTGGAGAAATCAGTGCAAGAGGCACACATGACTTGACTGGCTTCAGACGAGCCACAAGTTAGTGTTGGGGGCCTATTGGAGCATAAAATTTTGGGGTTAAGCACAATTTTGGGAGCAGTGCGCGCCATAAAAGAAGGAAAAGTAGCGTGACAAAAGGAAGCAACACACTGGGAAAGAAGGAAAACCAACACAGAGTCCAAGAAAGAAAGGGTTGGATCGAAGACCAACCACACGGAAGAAAGTTAGAAAGTGGTCAAGTGGAGTCCACTTAGAATTAGGGTTTTTGAGTCATAATGTAAGGGTTTTTACCCATTTTGTAGTATAAATATGATGTATGAGGTAGATAGGAGGCATCTTAGACCTCGTGTGAAGAAACAATTTTGGAGAACTTTTGAGTCTTAAGTCGTAGTGCTAGGCTTTGGTTAAGAGCTTTGGAGCTCGATTTGTATCATTTTTGGAGAATCGTGAAGTATAACTGAGGGCCAGGTCACAAGCTGGGGAGCTTGGTGCAACACTGGTCAATCTCACCATTTGTAAACCCATTATTTAATGCACACATCGCTATTTTGATGAAGAATAAATAAATCAGAATATCTTTGTGGGCGTAGCCCAGGGGGGTGAACCATGGTAAAATCATGTGTTGCAATGTGTCTAAATGATTTTTGTTTTTTCTTCAATTATGAATGAAGGATGAATGGTTAGAATAATATCTTGTAGTGCGCATTACTAATAATGTAGAATGAATGAACTGATAGACATAGATGAATGGTATAACAAAGTATATGGTAGAATGCATGTTAAAGTAGAAGTAGAAGTAAAAGGAACATCCCCATTCACTTCCATGATTGCAAACACTTGGGTCCTACAATAACCCATAATCCATCTTGGGTGAGACTGCGATGTGTACTTTGTACGTAGTATATCCTTCTGGTTTACCAGAAGGGCCGATGGTGAAAATGGTTTTGTTGGAGAACTAAGGTAGAACCTAGGTCATCCCATACATCCAACAGGCTGATTTTAAGGTTTCAATTAAATCGTGATTTCAAGTCCAAAAACAATATTGGCGTTGCAAGCATCACCTTTCGATTCAAGGGTCAATTTTAAGGTTTTGTCTACAATGGTATCAGTTTTCAAGGCTACGTTTTCAAACAAGTCACAATTTTAACCACTCCCCAAAATGGGTGCTACCACTTTTTGAAATGAGGGTAAAATAACCACTAAATATGACATTTAAAAAAAAGAGAACTTTGAATAGTTCACGTTAAGTTGGTCACTTTGTTCTACAATATGAACAACAAAGTGTATATTTGCAAGAAAAAACCAAATCCTCAAGATGCAACACTTGGATGACAGAAAAAAAACTGGAAATTGAAAATGAGGCGCTAAGATCAACATTGGAAAAATAGATGACGGAGGGGTGGCTAGTCATGTAGGGGGGAGTCTTCATGATCCTTGAGAAAAAAATGTAGCTACCTTCGCTTGGGGACTTGGTTAGGCTATAAACAACCAGGGAAAACCTTATGCACTTTTGCACGGTCTCCTTCTAGCAAAAGAAGCGAACATTAGAGTATGGTCAATTATTTTGGATTCATGGGTGGTCATCAAAGCAACCATGCTAGGTAGAAAGCTGGAAATAATCATAGCTTGAGTGCAACATGAGGCTATCTCTTTTCCTAAAATCTCATATTTCCATGTCAAGTGAGAATTAAAAGTTGAAACAGACCATTGGGATAAGAAAACCTTCAAGTTTAGCTTACGAGTGTATTTTAAATTCAGGGTCTGGCCTCTATTTTGATTATGATCTCTAGTGGGTGAATAAGGTATCTAGTGATTCCCTTTCTGTATCTATGGATAGAGTTTCCCACATTAGTTTGAACATCCATTTCCTAGTTCAATTTGCAGGTATCCCAAGCATGGAGAATAGATATGTTTTGAAATTTTGAAGAATTCTGAGAAGGCATGAGGATTTCATACAATCAAATAGGAGTTCACCGTTCTATTGAACATCCAAAGTGCAGGAGATGAAGCATTCAACATGCCCATTACAGTGCTTATACCCATTTATATAATACTACCTACCACATAAGAATATTCAAGAGAAGAAACCTTCTAGTAAGCCCTCTTACATTTATTGTGTCACACTAGGCCTTATTTACTAAAAGTGGCCTCCATACATACATTACATCTTTACTATTATTCCCCTTGGGTACCTCCCTATATACCCCATATTATCCCTCTAGCTACACTATGAAAAATCTCACCAAAGTCTATCCCCTCAACCTAAAAATATCCTTTCACAACCAGTCTCACCTTGTACTTTTCAACATTTCCATTTGAACCAATTTTTTTCTTGAACACTTAGTTGCATCCAACATGTTTACATCCATCAAACAAAGGTACCAAGTCCATTGATCATTCTTCCTAATTGCAACCATCTCCTCATCGATCGCCAATCTGCAAGGGCCGTTATTTTCCATCTCCATTGCCTCTTTCACAATACTAGGCTCATTGATGTTAGTAAATAAAGTGAATACACATTCGAAATTAAACAGACAATAATTATACATGTTTTGTTTCCTTCTTTGTTGAGTGGACTCCTCAAACATTGAGGTGGAGTTTCTACTTCCTCTTCCAAACTCATTGATCTCTCCTCATTGAGTCCAACATGAAATTATAGTTCATCTTTCTCGGTCTTGGGTGGTAACTGAACAACTGTCTTCATCTCATTCTCTTTTGGCCACACCATTGTGGGTGAAGACTTAACTTCTCTGAAAATATCATTTCTATTTATACAAAACTTTCTCGGTCGTAGGATCACAAATATTGTACCATGCACACCAACACCACAATTGATGAAAATACATTTCACTGCATTGTTATCCAACTTCGACCACTTCTCCTTCGGCACATGAACATATGTTTCACAACTAAAGCATGAAGATTATGAAGTGGAGGATTTTTTCTTGACCAAAAATCCATAGGAGTCTTGTCCACAAGTGCTGATGTAGGATACCCATTGATCAAGTGTACTAGCAACCTCTTCTACCTAGAACTTTTTCTCAAAGTTGGCTCCATTAAGCATATTCCTATCCCTCTCCATTAATGTCGTGTTCATGTGTTTTGCGACTCCATTTTTCTGAGGGGAATATGTAGTTTTTGTATGTTGTTCTCCTGACTAAACATGTCAAACTATGCAAAACAAAACTCATAGCCATTACTAATACTCAACACCTTAATATTCCCACCAATATGATTTTCAAAGACAGAATTAAACTCCTTAAACTGACTAAAGACCTCAGATTTACTTCTGAGAAAGTATACCCATGTCCTTGTAGAATAATTATCAATGAACAATAAATAATACAAAGATTTAGAAATTGAAGGAACTCTAATAGGATCAAGTACATCATAATGAAACAAGTCCAATGACCCACAAGATTTAAGAGAACTAGAATACAATTGAACATGTTTATGTTTTCCATATACACAATGCTCACAAAAATCAAATTCAAGAGTAAAAACATAGTTACCAACTTAATGAGAACTATGACCTCAAAACGAGAACTCTCGCCCTTAAAACCCATGTTTTTGCCAAAAAAAGATGAAAAACAACCCTCAAATCAAAAAGTGGTGCTACCGGTAGCACCATTTTTTGTAACTAGGTCAAAATTACAAGGTTTTTCAAGCATGGGTTTAAAGGATCAAATGGTTGCTCAAACAAACTTTGAAATCAACCCCAAATCAAAAAGTGGTGCTACCGGTAGCACCAATTTTTGTAACTAGGTTAAAATTACAATTTTTTTCAAGTGGGCTTAAAGGATAAAATGGTTGCTCAAAAAAACTTTAAAATCAACCACCAAATAAAAAAGTGGTGCTATTGATAGCACCGGTTTTTCTAACCGGGTCAAAGTTACAATTTTTTTCAAGAATGGCCTTAAAACATAAAATAGTTGCTTAGAAAAACCTTAAAATCAACACCTAAATAAAAATGTGACACTACCTAAAGCAAAAACAAATTTCGAAACGTTAAAATTGCAGCTAATTACGACCTAATTGAAACTGTGGCCTTGACAACAAATCCCTACACAAATAAAAAACCAAAAATTGGATCCTAAATGGTCACTTGAAAAATTATTTACTAACTTTTTTTTTCTTAAATTTACATTAAAAATAAATAAAGAGAAAAGAGAAAATCTTCACAAATATATTATTTTTTTTAATGAAGACAAAAACACATTTAAAAAAATATATTCAAAATCCAA
>JASDQU010371235.1:54180-90201 GCA_032191745.1 Picea mariana | reverse complement strand
CCCCAAACCATTAAAAGTAGAACAATCGAGGGGGTCCGGAATCCACTGTCAGCCGTTGATCTACGCGCCGCTAGATCAACCATCAATCTAAGAATGTTCTTTATTCTCCAGGCGTGAATGCAGAAAAAACTTAGTCTTAGTGCTTTTTTTGGTTTTTGTGCACTGCTTCCCTTGCTTTTGTCTCCATGGGGTTAGGAAACACCACTCAACATCAACAATGATGAATTTTCTTTTCTTTTCCTTTCCTTGAAAGGAATTTGTAGAAATGAAATATTATTTGCAAACCAAAATACATCTAGAGTGAAAATTTTCCAGTCAACAGATGATCCTAGGAATTATAGGGTTATAACAGGGCCAACATGCCCCCAACACTCACCTGTGACTCGTCTCGAGTCACTTAGATCTAGGAAACACTGCTTCAAAGGCCTCGAGCTTATCTCGAGCTACCTCGAATTGCTGCTTTGCCAGAGCTTCCTTCTCGATGAACTCCTAAATCACTTGGTCAGGAACAGGCCCTTCCAGGCGTTGTTCCACTGTCACAACCAATTGGTCTAGCTGCAAGCCTTGTCCTTCAACTTCTTCAAAAGTTGTGTAGGCTTCGTCCTGCACTAGCTGTAGTCTTTGTGTCACTTCCATGACTTTTCTCTGGATAGCAATAATCTACTGCTGAACTGCATGTTGTTCCTGTGATATTTTGATATTTTCGATTGTAGTAAGAATCTTCATCTGCGCTTGAACGGTTGACACCTTCTGCTTCGCCTCCTGGAGTTGTTCTTCCAATTTCCTTAGCTTCGGATCTTCTGTAAGGTGCTCATAGGTCTGTGCACTTCGGTAACTTAGTTTCTTACACTCTGAAGACAATGCTCTAATTATTTCTACTGTGTTACTAGCAGCTTCTTCCCTTTGGTCACGTACTTCTTGCGGAGTGCTCGACACTGCTTGGATCTCTAGTTCCATCACCCTTGCTTGAAGCTACTGAATGGCCTCAGTGAGATTCCCCACCTATATCTTGGCTGACTCTTCTTCCTCCTACACCAAGCATGACATAGAGAAAATTTCTTTAGTCATTGCCTCTTTGATTGCAATCTACTCTGCGAGCAGTTGGTCTTTTTATTCCTATATCTTCGCATTGTTCTGCTCAAGCTTCACCTTAATTTCATTTTTCTCCTTCTACGCAACTCAAGTTGCTCAAGGAAATTCTCCTTTTCTTGATTCCAGGCCTCTGTGGCCTGCTCCTTTTCTTCTTGGACTTGATGAAGTCAAGCCTCGATTGCATTTGCTATCCTTCATAATTGGGTGGGCTCATCCCCCAATTTTGCAATTTTTGATGACGAAGGCACAGTAGGTACTGTGTGGCTCGAATAGATGGCTTATTGTATGTCCTTGAGCTCTTTCTCTATTCTTTCATACAATTTTTCTTTCTTTGCTTCATGTCTTTATAGGATATCCTCTGAGGTGTCCTCCATGGCTCCGATGATGGGATCAACATCATCCACTATGAGCACAGTCTTTGACTGAGGCTTATTGGCTTGGGTCTTCTTTCTCGTTGATGGTTTCTGTGGAGAAGCCTTTATTTTCTTTGATGTCTCAGCCTATGTAAGGGGATCCTTTGGCAGTGTAACTTCTCCTGTGTATTACTTGTCTCCTTCTTCCCCTCATTCCTCTTGGTTCACCTTGTTTTCTCCTCCTCCTCCTGCAGGTGAGTGAGATCTACTTTTCTTTGAGGTGTTGTCCTCCTCATCAATTTCTATGTTCTGGACATCCTCCTTTCTCTTCTTTTTCTTCTGTCCATCATGTTCGACCCGGGTAACCAATGGACTTCCTATGATGTTGGGGTCAAAGAGTTCTGTATCTTTGACTGGTACGAGGAATTCTGCTGGCCATTCCTTAGTGATCTCTTCCATGTCTTCATTGGTCAACTTATAGTAGGATGACAAATCCTCATTTCTTTCATTCTTGCGTGCGGTGATGTAGATAAAGTGTCGATCTGTGTGGAGTTTTGCTAGCAGCTTGTACTGATGTAAGGTATTCGGGGTCATTCATGGAAATGCTTCAATGTTGCACTTTAGTTGTAGGTAGTAATCATGGAACACCATGTTCGATTGCCACTTCTTCACCATATCCTTCATGTACCACAAGGTGGAGAACCTTGCAGCCAATGAATCTGATGGCTCAATGTCGGGGAAGGTTGCTCCTTCTGACATTTTCCAGGTGACAAATTTGATCAATACTAATAGCCAAATAAAATGGAACTCATATCCATGATATTTTTCTTCACGACAATCCTTCTGCAACTCATTGACGAGGTAACTCACCTAGTTCATTTGAATTCCTTCTATGCACTTGCCTGCGAGGTCTACAACAAATCCAATGACCTGTGTTGGAAAGTTCTTTCTGACAAGCTTACCAGCAATGAGCTGACAAGCTAGTTGCACTGTGCCATCCTGGATGGAGGCTACCTTGTAGCCTTGCTTTCCATTTTCTACATCGTAGTAATATTCCTTTATACGCTGTGCCAGGGAGTGATCTGAGGTCTTCCTTGGGTATAACTGGTGAGGGTCCAGTCCCTACATGCTCATTTCTGTGATCAAGTGGAACATCGTTGGATCCATAGTGACGTGCCTGTCGAGTCACAGATAGACTCCATGGTAGCATGGCATGAGGAGTTTAACGCAAGCGTTCACCTCCTAATGTCGGTCGAAGTGGGGGACCTTTATTACATTCAAGATCATCGACTACATGAGCTCCTTTATCCATGGCTGGGAGACTATACGTTGCTTCTTCCCAGTCATCTTCATCAAATACCGATGCAGCATGAGCATCTTGTAGTTCTTTTGGTATCCTAGGTTGAAGTCATTGTTCTTAAGAGATGGAATATGTCCTAAATGGGGTCCAATTGCGCATATACATTTTGGGAGGTACACAATGATTAGTGTGTATTCCAAATCCCGTGGGATGTTATTGTGGTTAACCACGCTAGCCAAAGGTGGGATGTAGTCTGGAAAGACCGATGGGATCTGCTTCATGTTAGCCATATTGTTGCGGTGTTTTCCTCGATTCTCAGTCACGGTTCAACTACACCATCGTGCAGTCGAGGGGGATGCTTGCAATCCTCCAGTCGACGATGCCTGTATTTCTATAGACATAACTCTCTCAGCCATGAGGTCTAAAAGAATATCCTCCACTGACTTCTCTACTGCACTACATTCGCCCAACATGCACACTTGTAATCCTATGAATAGACAAATGAGGTAATCTGATGGATGGAGAGGTATAGAAAGCACAACGTGATACAATGGATTCTCTGTTAGCTCGGATAATCACGGTTTGGAAAATTTGGTCCCGGTGAAACATCCAACGGGTTAAATAGGAAACATTGTAACAGATTCCTCCAATGGGTAGGAATTCCTCAATCAATATGAATCCATCCTTTATGGAGCGGTCTCAACGGTCCAACGACAATTTTTCCGGCAATAACTATGTTTCTAGTCGTTCCAGACGTCACTCTAATGGTCGGGGTGCCTCCAACGGCCAAATAGCTTCTCTATGACGAAGTCCCATTCTACATTGTTTGGTTATTCCGACAAAGTTCAAGTTCTGTAGATCCATCTCCTGCGAAGTCTTTTCTGGAACTTCCCATAGGTTTTCTAACTTAGCTTTCTTCTTACTGAGCTTCCTTTCCTTCTTTCTGTGATCTAAGTCTCTGGATTCCTGTTTCCATTATTATTCTTATATTTTCTTAGCATGGTAACTTCTTACTTCCGATGTTCTTTCAAAGTGTTCAAAGGTAATACCTCTTTGCTTACTAGGTCCTGGGTGGACATATGTTCTTCTTGCATGGACATGTTCTTTAAGTCTTCCTATGTTCTTTTAACTTCAACAAACAATTCTCTGGCCCTCGGTTGCTTCGACTGATCCTCTTTTTCTTCTATTAGTCATGCTATTATTATGGTCATGAAGTCCCTTAATTATTGCTTTTTCTTTTATGTGGCTTCCTCCTCTTCCTTCCTTCTGATCTGATCCTTCTCAATCCAAGTCCTTCCTAATAAAAGTGGAAAAGGGACATTGTTCTCAACAAACCTAATAACTTCAAATTCTTCTTCAGTCGTAATTCCATGAGCAATCATAGGTATATTAGTAACTCATCCACATAGGGTTATCATCTTTCCTTTAAACAAGCCTATCCTTCCCAATGAAGGTATCATAACAGGCTTTCCCAAAATTTCCCAAGTGCTTTCTGTCATAATATTCACATGTGTTTCTTCATCTAATACACAATCTATGTCGAAGTTTTCTATTCTTGTATCTATGCACTATTTCTATTTCAGGATCTCTGGTAAACTTGTGTCTCTATGGTCATCCATTACTTCTTTTAACTATATTAACATAGTCTTTGACTCTTTTTCTGTGTGATTCTTTAACATATCCTTAGTCTCTTGACCTTCTTTATAGTCTTCTTGTCTCATGTTCATATTTTCAACTTTAGCAATCATCCTTGGGAAATCCTCAACCTCATGACCAATAGCTTTACAACAAAGACAAAGAGGGCCTATACCAGGGCATTCTTTATCAAGATGTCTCGGTCTTCTTCAATTATAACACAATGTCAATCCTCTCTTTCTTTTAAACGATCCACAACCTTTCTTGTACTGTGCACTAGGATCACAGTGATCGACCTGCATTCTGCAAAAATTCTTTCTAGGTTCTTGCATCCACTTATTAGTCCAAAAATTCTTTCTATGCATAGGAATAACACATCTTTCTCTATTTCTATCAAATTTATTTAGATCAACTCTTTCTTCTAATTGTGCCCTAGTTTTCAGACTAGGATAAGATCTATTAAACATACCTAGATTCATACTTTCAAAGCAAAATTTTCCACTTATATTACCTTTACCAGAGCACAAAGATTTAAGATATTACCTCTTTTCTTCAGATCTGGTTTCTTTCTTAGCACAGATCTTTGCAATTCAAGTAGAATACTGCACACTACAACAACAAATCTACGCACAAAGCTTTTTTTTTTTTTTTTAGTTCCTAGTAATCACAGTTTTAGGTCCCGAAAACGAAACCATTTGTTGGCACAGGGGTAGACCCAAGGTTCAACTCTTCAACAATGCACCAAAAAAATCCTAACTACCGACCCTTTCGACAACACCTACGAAGCAGATGAAGTCTCACCCGAGGTAGAGACAGGGGGGGTTTTAGGACTCAAGTGTCTACAACCAAGCTGGGAAATAGATCTATGATTACAATACTTAGCAGAACACTTACACAACAATATGCATTAGTTCTTTAATCTCATCACATCGTAGATCAAATCCTTAATACATATCGCAGTAACAATCAAGATCTAACACTTCCAATTACTTAGTAGAACAACACAGTAATAATCAATATCTAACCTTCCAGTTACTTAACACGCAACATTAGCTCAGATCTAGCATTCATTCAAATCATTAAGTACTAAGATACAACATCATATGCATTCATTATACATAACATCAACAACACCAAGAAAATAATCACATAATCAACATCAACAACATCGCACAAAGCACATCAACACAGGATATATGTGGTTCACCCCAGTGTGGGGCTACATCCACCAACTTCTTCTTCTTCTTCTTTATTAGTTTACAATGTCTTACATGTGTCTGGTCCTATGCATAGAGATACAGAGCCAAGCCTTGTACTGGACAAGTGGTCTATGCACAACGCACTAGATCCACCTTCCTCAAAATTAGGTCAAGGCACATAGCCAATTCCTTGATAGAAGAAATCCTTACATAGTCTGTCTGCATAAATAACTTACAACTTATTGCACTAAGTTGATCACCCAAAACTTGTTCTTACATCGCTTAGCTATCTATTTATACATTACAAAAAGGCCTAATCATGGTTGAACCCATGGGCCGACATCCCTTAACCCGTTACATAAACCCTAAAACACTTTGTTGGGTCCACAAGCCCACAAAATGAGTGAGATCCCATGATATTTGCTTTGCCTGGGTGCTCCATCTTTGAAGTCCCAAAAGTGGTCAAACACGACCAATGTTTCATCAAAACTTGGTCGAGGGCCAACAAAGGGTCTCAACGAGCTTCACTATTTGAGCTTCGACCGACTCTTTCTCTTCTTGTGCCAAGCCTGGCATAGAGTGACATGCTTTACTTACCGCTTCTTTGACCATGGCCTGCTATGCAAGAAACTGCTCCTTTTCCCTCTGTAGATGGGTTTTTTCCTCCTGAAACTTCACGTGAAGCTCTGCTTTGTCATTTTCATGGGCAACTACATTGTCCTGTGCTCCTCGTAATTTCACTATGTCTTCATCCTTCTCCTTTTTCAAGGCTTCCGTAGCCTTCTCCTTTTCTTCTTGATATCTCTGGAATCGATCTTCTGTTGTATCCACAATCCTTCTCAATTGGGCTGGTTCATCCCCCAATTCTGCAATTTGTGAGGAGGAAGCTGCATGTGGTGCAGTGGGTACTGCGTGGACCAAGCGAACAAATTCATGTACTTCCTTCAATTCTCTCTCAATTGTTATGTATAGCTCCTCCTGCTTGTCCTCAGAGGCATCCTCCATGTCTCCGCAGGCCAAACAGATGTCATCATCAGTGAGGAAAGCCTCCAATTGGGGTTTATTAGTGCACTTCTTCTTCCTTGTCGAGGGTTTCTTAGGAGAAACCTTCCTCTTTTGTGGTGTAACCGTCTGAATGGGGAGATATTTAGGTGGTGTAGCTTCACCTCCTCCTTGTTCTTCTTCTCCTTCATCTCCTCCTCCCTATCCTTCTGCTTTGTCTTCTCCTCCTCCTGTCGATCCAGACTAGTTATCTTCATAAACATTGTCCTCTTCATCACTCTCTATATCCTGGACTTCCTCCTGCAATTTATTCATCTTCATCCCAATGGAATATCCAACATGCTCAACTCGTGTTACTATCAGGATTCCTATGGTGTCTATGTCGTATAATTATGCATCGGTGACAGGTATAATAAATTCCTCTGTCCATTCCTTTGTAATTTGCTCCATGTATTCATCTTTCAGCTTGTAGTACGACTGCAATTCTTCATGGTTCTCATCTCTGCACGTGGTGATGTGGATGAAATGAGGATCAACATGAAATTTTGCAATGGGTCGGTGCTGGTGTAGGGTGTACGGTGTCATACGTAGGAATTATTCGATGGAGACCTTCAACTGCTGATAGTATGCAAGAAACATGACTTTGAACCGACACTTCTTCGTCATGTCGTTTTTATACCATAGGGTTGAAAACTAAGCATCCACTAGCTCCGAAGGTTCGATCTTTGGAAAGGTGGATACTTCAGGCATTTTCCAAGTGAAAAATGTGATCAAAATTATCAGCCAACTGTAATGGAATTCATATCCCAAGTCTTGGGCTTCGTGAGAATCTTTCTCTAGCTCATTTACGAGGTAGTTCGCCCAGTTCATCTGCATTCCCTTCACACAATTTCCTGCGAGGTCCACCACAAACCCAATGATCTGTGTGGGGTGGTTATTTATTACTAGCTTTCTAGATAGGAGTTGACAAGCAAGGTGCACTACACCATCCTGTATAGAGGCTACCTTGTAACCTCTCTTTCCTTTCTCTATCTCTTCCTAATCTTCCTTGATGTGATGCGTGAAACATCAGTCTGCAGACTTCCCTAGATAAAACTGTTGAGGGTTGGGATCCTTCACACTCAAACCTGTGATTTGGTGGATCAATGTTGGATCCACAAAAATCCCCCTGTCAAGCCATAAGTCTCCGCCATGATAACATGACAGAAGGAGTTTAACGCAAGTGATAACCTCCTCGTGGCAGCTAAAATGCGAGATCTTCATCACGTTCAACACAATGGACTGTGCCAACCCCTTAATCCATGGCTATGAGATGAGGTGAGGTTTCTTTTGGGTTGACCTTGTCAAGTAGCAGTAGGGTGCTAACATAGCGTAGTTATTCCTGTCTCCTAAGTTGAAGTCGGTTTTCTTCAACAACGTGATCTGTCCTAACTGACTCCCGACTACGCGAATTCCTTTCAGAATGTACCTGGTGAACACAAAATACTCAAAATCCCAAGCGATAATGTCGCGTTTAAAATCTCCAGCCAAAGGTGGAATATAATTAGGTAGGATCGATGGGATCTTCTTCACATTAGCAAGATCACCACAATGCTTACTTCGTTGTTCAACTATGGGGTTGACACGACCGAAACAACGTCCAGTCAAAGGGGAAGCCTGTAGTCCCCTAGTCTATGACACTTGGACACCTTTATATACCGGTTTATTGGCCATTATATTCTTAAGGAATTCCTCGACATACTTCTCCAATTCACTAGGTTCGCTCAACATTATCTCTTTTATCATACAGGTGGGGTAGACAAACAGATAGTCAGGGTAGAAAAACAGACAGTCGGGGTCTTCTTTCAGATAATGACAGACTGCACAGTTCGACACTCAAACAATTCTCTTCTTATCTCAGTCAATCACGGGTAGAAAAAAGTGGTCCCAGTGCAGCGATCGACAATTGAAATAAGTGGGGCACTGTGACAGATCTTCCAACGGCCAGGAAATGCTTCCATCAATGTAAATATGTATGTTATGGAGTGGTCTCAATGTCCAAAAGCGGTCCATCAACCCATAAATGCATTTTCTAAACATTCTAGAGAATCATTCTAATGGTCAGGATGCCTCCAATGGTCACATAACTTCACCAAGGTGAAGTCCCATTATGCATGGACCTCCTATTCCAGCGAGGTTCAAATCCTACGAACTTGCCTCCTATGAGGTTCCAGTCTGTGAAGTATTCCATCTAGTTTCTATAACTTCTTGTAGCTTTTACAACTTAGACTTATTTTTATTGAGCTTCCTTTCCTTCTTCCTCGTGATCTGAGTCTCTCTAACTATTTTTGGAATCCTCTTTCCATTTTTATTCTTATCTTCCCCTAGCGCAGTGGATTTGCACTGTTGAGGTGCCCTCAAAGGGTCTGAAGTTAATATCTCTTTTCTTAACACTTCCCGAGTGGACATATTTATTTCTTGCATAGATAGGTTCTTCAAGCCTTCTTGCATTCTTTCAACCTTGATAGCTAATTCTTTTTCTTTTTTTCCCTCCTACATTGTTACTTTTTTCTGTTGCTTCAACTTATCTTCTCCTTCTTCTATTAGTCGGTCTATTTTCCTAGCTATGAAATCCCTTAATTCTTTATTTTTCTTTCATGTAGCTTCTTCCTCTGATTTCCTTCTGATCTGATCCTTCTCAATCCAAGTCTTACCTAGCAATAGTGGGGAAGGGGTGATGTCCTCAGCCAAGCTAATGACTTCAAACTCTTCTTCAGTCGATTTTCCATGAGCAATAATAGGTACAGTAGTTACTCTTACACATAAAATTATCATCTTACCTTTAAACAAGACTATCCTTCCTAAACAAAGTACAACAATAGGCTTTCCCGAAATTTCCCAAGTTTCTTCTATCATAATATTCACTTGTGTTTCTTTATCCAAGACACAGTCTATGTCAAAGTCTTCTATTCTTTCACTTATGCGCTCTTTTGCTTTCAAACTTTCTGGTAAACTGACATCTTTATGGACATCCATCATTTATTTCAACTGTAATAACGTAATCTGAACTTTCTTTGATTCTTTCTCTTTATGACCTTCTAACATGCCCTTAGTCTCTTGACTTTCTTCATAGTTTTCTTGTCTCACGTTCATCCCTTCAACTTTAGAAATAATCCTTGGACAATCCTCAACCTCATGACCAACAATCTTACAACAAAGACAAATAGGTCCTACCTCAGGATATTCCTTACAAATATGTCCCGATCTTCTACAGTTATAACACAAAGTCAATCCTCTTTTTCTCATAAATGATCCCCAACCTACTCTGTATTGCACACTTCCCCTAGGATTGTAGTGTTGGACCTGCAATCTGCAAAAAACATTTCTAGGTTCCTGCATAAAACTCTTTCTATGCATATGAATAACATATGTTTCTTCATTTCCATTAAATTTACTCAAATCAACTCTTTCTTTAAACTATGTCCTAGCCTTCAGACCAAGAAAAAATCTATTAAACATACTTAAGTTCATGCTTTCAAAAAAACAAATTCACTTATCTTTCTCTTACCAAATCACAAAGCTTGCTTATTTAGGATCTTACCTATTTTCTTCAGATCAGCTTACTTTCTTAGCACAAACCTTCACAAGTTAGGTAGAGTATTGCGCACTTCAACTATATATCTACACACAGAGATTCTCTTTTTCTTTACTTAAATTCCCAACAATCACAATTTCAGGTCTCAACAACGGAACCATTTGTTGGCACATGGCCAGACCCAAGGTTCAATGCTTAACAATGTACCAACAAAACCCCAACTACCAACCCTTTCGGAAACACCTGCGAAGCAAGTGAAGTCTCACCCGAGGTAGAAGTAGGGGGGGTTACATGACATAGGTGTCTGTAACCAGGTTGGGACATGGTTCTGTGATAGAATCATTCATAGAATATTCTATTAACACTTAGAAGGTGACATGCATTAGTTTCTTAACATCACAGAGCGTAATCAAGGATAGATTGGCGTAGTAACAACAAATGATTATATATCCCGAGCACTTAGCACTGAGTTAGGTCTAACATTTATTTACCCTTAACACAAGTAAAGCACTTGAACAACCACAAGTTCTATCTATCATAAATACTAATAAAAGAACTGAGAATATTCATAACATAAATAACACAACACAAATCCAACCAAAGACATCAAATATACATGGTTTACCCCAGTGTGGGGCTACTTCCACCAACCTCTTCGCCTCTTTATTATTCATCTAGATCTTACATTCATTTACTCTTGTGTACTAATCCACGGAGTCTTGATTCACACCATACATGAGATTTGCCTACTGAGCACCAAATTCTCCTTCCAAAACTAGGTCAAGGCACAGAGCCAACTCTCTATCGAGCACATAGCCTTAACACATATACATTATTTTTCACAAATCAAATCGAACTACTTGCACTTAGATAGATACTTCTACAATACCTTCTTCTTTATTTATACTTTTATAAACCCTTACAATAAGGCCTAAACATGGGAAAACCCATGGGTCGACATCCCATAAACCCATTACAAAAACCCTAGAGAACACCTTACCGAGTCCACATAGCCCGCAAAATAAGTGAGATCCGTGATCTTAGCTTCGCCTGGGCACTCCTTCTTTGACCAACATGTCAAAGTCCAAAAGTGGGCCAAATATGACAAAGGTTTCCTCAAAACTTGGTCGAGGGCCAACAAGACATGACATTACGATCCCTAGGTTGATAATCTAATGTAGCAGAGTTCACTATTGAACTGATTGACAAAAATTCTTTGAATTAAACACTCCTTTCAATGATTGAATTGTCTGTTGAAGGCCCTATCTATCTGTATCCCTTTAGACCATTAGGATAACCCACAAATACAAATTGTATGGTTTGAGGCTCCACATCCTTTCTCTTATCTAAAGGTATGTGAGCCGATGTGCATGATCCAAAAATGTGGAAGTGATTCACTTCTAGTTTCCTGCTGCTCCATGCTCCAAATGAATCATATCTTTCATAGATTTGTGAGGATATCAATTTTGTATGTATGTGGTATAGTTTATTTCTTCATACCAAATCTTGGAGGGAAGGGAATTCATATGCAACATGCAACTTGAAATATCTTTCAAAGATCACTTCTTCCTCTTAGCAACCCTATTCTGTTGTGGAGTGTATGGAACTGTGTGTTGCAATCGAATACTTGCTTCATCACAAGGATGTTGTAAATCACTGTTTACATCCTCCCCCCCATTATTTGTGCATAGGATCTTTATCATCCACCCAAATTGTTTCTTTGCATGTGATTTGAAATCCTTGAGATTTTGAAAGACTTCAAATTTTTTCTTGACAAAGTACGCCCATGTGTATCATGACCAATAATTAATAAAATTCAACACATATTTGAACTTTATTATGGAAGGTTGAGGGAAAGGCCCCATAAGGTGACTGTGAACACAATGCAAGGGAGAGAAGGCCCTCCATGCCTTCCCTTTCTCAAACTTCTCTTTCAAATGCTTTCCAAGAACACATCATTAACAAACTCCATTAGAAAATTGTATATCCGACAAACCTTCCACAATCCCCTATTTTCCGAGTTGTTTCATGTACCTGAAATTTAAATGGACAAATATTTCATGCCAAATATTACTATCATTATTATAATTAGTTATTAGTAATGTAGAATCGCGTTTAGCAATAAATTTAGAGAATGTGTACAATCTAGTTTTATGATATACCTCACTTACAACAATTTTGAAGTTGTCTTCCATGTCAAATATTGGCATGAAATCCAGTGTGAATTCCACCCTTTTCCTTGTTCTTATATGTGTTATTTGGTACATAGAGAGTATACTTATATAGATTTTTATAATGTGCAATAAATGATCAAAACTTCCATTTCTGAGATCCACTCTCCCTTTTCTAGAGACTTCTACTGCAGAGTCATATCCTATGAGAATGGGAGGACCCGTGCATGATTTTAGAGATGAAAAGACATATTTTTTGGCTTCCATGTGGTGTGATTCTCCTGAATCAATGATCCATGCATCTGAAGAATAATTAATTGAAATTAAATCATGCACATTACCTCAAGTTTCAAGTGCTTTTTTTCTTGGCGTCTTCTTGGCATTTGTGCCACAAGGTCAATTGTTTTCTTCATGTAAGAGGATTCAGTATGGTAGCCACGATTGAAATAATTTCTCTTTGATTTCCCTTGCTTTCTGTTTCCTTTTTTAGAGCTAAAAGATTCATCGAAATTTTTTAAGCTTCCTCCCTTTCTTGGATCTGGATCCTTCTTTCCCTTTCCTTTTTGCTTGTATCTTGAGTTGGAATTGTCGATCTCATGTATAACAAGTTCATGTGCATTGAAATTATTGATTGTTCCCATCTTAATGAGCTTGTATTTCTCATGTATTAGGGACTCAACAAATGTGTCCAATGTGGGAATTGTCCAAGTTGCACCTGATGCAATCCTTACTACGTGAAATGTGGAGATGAAGATGACATATTCCAGACCCAACTTTGATAGAATAACAAGAATTAGTTATTTTTATTGATTTAATTTATCGATTCTACATCCTTTGAGTTGAAGAAGCAAGGATTGAACCTTGTGAAAAAGTATTAGATATTATTGAATTTTCTTGGATATAATGAGTTTAAATCATTCTCAAGATTATGACCACTCATATCATCCTATTTTATGGAGAGAATCTCTAGAGTAGTCCAAACATCATTTAGAGTAGTAGATTCTTCAACGTTGAACAATAATTCTGGAGAGATAGATAAGAAAAGGAGATCGATGCCCTCGTCCATGTGGTTGAAATGTTTTGTTTTTCAAATGCGAATGTGGGTTTAGTTTTTGTTGTCATGATTAATCGATATACGTTTTTTTTATTAGTTGAAGTAGAATCTTTGGCTTCTAATTGAAATATTGTATGGCATACGAATTGATGATGATGGAAAATCCATTGTTTGTGATTGATTCAATATTTTGTACCTACAATATAGAGTTTGTGCACCTTCTTCCTATCAGGTATGGGATTTGATACCATGTGAAATTTTATTGAAACTTGCACAAAGAATCTATCTAGCAAAAAAGAACAAAAAACTTGCAAAGTTGAGAGAAGAAGAGAAGAATTGGAGAGAAATAATGAAATAATTGTATTCCAGTACAATCCAAACTCAAAGAGTAAATAACTTACAATAGATATAAGCTACAGTCTCAAACTAATGTACCATAGTAGTATTCTAGGGAGATGTGGACATACACTAATAGAAATGAGAGTAAAATGCCACCTAGTCCCAATTAACTGGCCATGCAATCATCAATTAAATGGATCACACAAGTGGAGTAGAGAGGATCTCATGCATGCACATGTGTAGCACTATACTATCCACATTCATGTGAAGTGAACCCTCTTGGTGATGATTCCAAGTCGAGCATGCAACATTTGGTGATACTATCGAGGTTTCCATGTGATACTTGACTCTACTATTATAACTAAATTATAGATGAGTAATGAATGAAGAGGATGTGTTGCCCTTGTCGAGGGGAGAATATCTTAGACCAAAGGGATCCCTCAACATAGACTAATGAACATAGGAAAATAAATATTAGATGGGTATGTAATATCTCCAATATTCCAAATCTAAGACAGTGGCTGTAAGCATACCATGTATATTAAAGTTATGATCCATGAAGTCCTGGGAAACTAAGGAAGGAGTTAAAGGATGAGCTAGGGAAAAAAATGAGTATCTTTTGAAAGATGATCAACAACCACCATAATCATTGATTTGTTGCCTACTATTGGGAGTTCCATGAAAAAATCCATTGAAATATCTGTCCATATGTGTGCTGGGATTGGTATTGGTTTCAATGCTCCTGACATCTTCACCATATCTCCATTGTTTCTTTGGAAGGAATCAAAAGATTATATGAAATCCTAGATATCTATTTTGAATCCATCCCAGAAAAATGAATGCTTAGTTATTTTATAGGTTTTATGAAAGATAGAGTTACCTACTATTGATGATGAATGCAGTTCCTTTAATAATCATTTTTTTAGGGTCAAATCTTTTTCCGGAACAATGCACCCTTTATACAACAATGTATCTTGTTTCCATGTATAAATCTTAGGTGGTTTGAGATCTACTTGAAGCTATTGGATGAGTTACCTTAGAGTGTTTATTTATGTCCATTCCCTATGGTTTTCCTTGAACCATCCTAGACTTGGTAAAGATAAGGCAAGGAGTGACCCATCCTCCTCAAATTTTCCATATAAAGCATCACTGACAACATTCTCTTTACCCTTCTTATATATGATCTCATAATAATTCCCCAAAATATTGGTGACCCATTTACATTTCTTTGGTGAATAAAATCATTGTTTGAGGAATTACTTAACATTATGATGATAAATCTTGATTTGAAAACACTTCCCTATGAGATTTGGCCTCCAAGTCTCCACTTCATGAAGTATAACCATCATTTCCTTTTCATCTGTGGATTTTCCCAAATTGCTATCACACAATTTCTTATCGGTGAATGCCATGGGGAATCCTTCTTGCAATGATACTACTCCAATATCTTTTCCTAAGGAATCACATTACAAGAAAAAAGTATTATTAATGTCAAGCACCGCTAATACTATATTAGTACACATGGAATCCTTTAAAGTAGAGAAGGCCTGTGATGCAACCTCACTAAAAAAAAAGGAAATATTTTTGAGTGAATTTAAGGGAGCTACAATTTTTCCATCATTTTTCACAAATTTCCTATAATATCCTGTAAGCTCTAAGAATCCCCTAAATCTCTTCAATGTTTTTGGATGGGGCTAATTTTGGATAGCCTCAATGTTTTTGGGATCAAATCGTACAACCTCCCAACTTAAAATGTGACTCAAATATTCAACCTCGAGAGCCCCAAAAACACATTTGAAGTGCTTCACAAATAATTGGTTGTCTCCCAAGAGTTGCAAGGACTTATCAACACACTATATGTGTGTTTCCCATGATTTAATTGATATCACCATTTATTCACACACCTATCCCAAAAGGCTAAGAGTTATTGATTTACACCATCACAGCCTTTGTATCCCTTGTCATACATACTCTCACAATATTATCCCCTTGAATATATGAGGAAAACCCCTTTTTCCTAAGTTATTTTCACTTTCATACCATTATTCCCTTGCATAACTTAGGAAAATCCCTTTTTACTAAGCTATTTCATTTAATTAACCCATAATCCACTTTTATGCATTTTACCTATTTATTTGATTAAAATTAAAGGGAAACTTCAAATTAGTGGTTAAAATTAATTTGGTTAAATATAATATTTTGTTATTTTGACCATATCTAGGATAACCACTATTTTTCCTATAAAATAAAGAGAGCCATACTTTTTTCCATAGAGATTTTCCATGAGAGTACAAAGATGCTTCCAAAATTTCCACTGATATTTTATCTTCATCTCACCATAGTTACTTTCATCCAAGAGGAGAGTATAGCCAAAGATACCGTACATCCGAGAAAGAAAGAAGAACCCTCCCATGGAGAGGCCACCATGAAACATTTTTTTTCTTTAGTTTCTGTGTAGGTGTTATCTATTTTTACTCTGGTTATTTGAGTATTATACATAATCTTTTATTCTCTCTAGCTTGTGTTATTTAGGTATTTTTTTTTTGGCATGCCTTTTTCTATTTCTGAATAGCATAAATTTGAAAGAATTTACTCACTAGAGAACTAAGATTTCTTGCATTCTCACCCACTTTTTTCTGTAGATTTGATACAACCACAAAGTTCATAGATTTTCTCACCCTTGTTGTAGATCTACACCAACATTAATGCATATCAATATATCATCTAAGAAGACCAACACAAAATTGCATAGGAATGGATTGAAAATATTGTAAATGAGGATCTAGAAAGTGGATGGAGCATTACAAAGACCAAAAGGCCTCATTAGAAACTCATAATGAATTTAATGTGATATGATGGTTGTTTTAGTGATGTCTATATCATTCATCTTCATTTGGTGGTATCCTAAACACATATCAATCTTAGTGAGAAACATTTCTCCATGAAAATCCCTAAAATCAGGACACATGTACCAAGTACATTCCTTATTTAACACCATGACTACTGGTGATGAGTAAGGGATTTTATTTAGACATATGAACCTCACTTCCAATATTACTCGAATGATATTTTCTATTTCATTTTTTTTTGAATAAGGGCATTGATAAGGACATAAATTTGGTGGTTGAATTCCTAGAATTAGGAGAATGCCATGGTCATTCTCTCCTCGAGAATGGGGTAAATACTTTGGTGTCTCAAAGAATTGATGATTTTTATAAAGGAACAAATACATGTCTAGGTGGATTTATTGTGTTGTATTATCCATAACCTGTATGGAATCAAATTGAGAAATAATTCCATAGTGGCATTGTTTTAGTAGCTTCTCCATACGATGAGAGTTCAATATTTCAGGAGATCCTTCCTAAATCCTTTGAAGGGTCTCCTTCTTTAGTGAAAATCATATAGAGTTATTTTAAATCAATGGTAACTTGTCCCACTATGAATATTCATTCTTCCTCCAATACTATACCACAACCACCCATATTGTTATACAATAGATGGGTTTTGAGATGATAGTCTCCCATTCGGAGTTTGATATTTTCTAATTTCCCCCCACATTTCATCATACCTCCATTAGTGATAATTATTTGAAATTTATTCATTGGGATGAGTTTCTTCTTCCATTATCTTTTAAATTAAATTGTGAGTACTACCATTGTCAACTAGGACTACGACATTCCGGTGCTTTATGTATCCCATGAGTTTCAAGGTTTGTGGAGTTGAAATGCCTGATAATGAATGCATGGATATTTGGGGTTATTATGAGGGAATGGATATTTGATATCTACCCGAGTCTGATTGTTGGTGTCTTCAACCTATAGCTTTGGTGTCTCTTTTATAGTTGTTTCATTGGTACATGCCTATGTGGTCATAACAATTTAGAAAATTTTATATTATTTACACCAATGACCTAGAGAATGTTTTTCATCACAATTATAACATATTCCACATATTTGGTGGTATTCCATTTTCAATATATACAAACTTTGTAATTTAAATGGATGAACATAAGTTGTGCTTGGGGAATTAACCTATAGAGGATAAGTGCAAGGAATGAAGGTTGTTTTTTTTTGTTTGTGCATTGATCACTCTCTCTATTTCTAGGGCCCTTTTGTTTTCTTCCAACCATGTAGTATAAAACTACATTTTGTCTTGTTCTTGAATATCCTCCTTGAGGCCACTAATGAAGCATTATTTATAGAAATGATTTGTTAATTTTTTTGTATGGATGGATAATTTCTCAAAGGATTCCATAAAGTTAGTGACTAATCCTGTTTGTCATAACTTGGTAAGACAACCCAAATAGTGAGTATATCTCTTGAAACATGCATGGATAACTTTGACAAGATGACTCTAGGTGATGTATCCCACATAGGATATTTTATCAAGTAGCAGTAGGGCGCTAACATAGCGTAGTTATTCCTGTCTCCTAAGTTGAAGTCGGTTTTCTTCAAGAACATGATCTGTCCTAACTGACTCCTGACTACATGAATTCCTTTCAGAATGTACGTGGTGAACACAAAATACTCAAAATCCTGAGGGATAATGTCGCGGTTAAAATATCCAGCCAAAGGTGGAATATAATTAAGTAGGATCGATGGGATCTTCTTCACATTAGCAAGATCACCACGATGCTTACTTCGTTGTTCAACTATGGGGTTGACACGACCAAAACAACGTCCATTCAAAGGGGAAGCCTGCAGTCCCCTAGTCGATGACACTTGGACACCTTTATATATCGGTTTGTCGGCCATTATATTCTTAAGGAATTCCTCGACATAATTCTCCAATTCACTAGGTTCTCTCAACATTCTCTCTTTTATCATACAGGTGGGGTAGACAAACAGATAGTCAGGGTAGAAAAACAGACAGTCGCGGTCTTCTTTCAGATAATAACAAACTGCACAGATCGACACTCAAACAATTCTCTTCTTATCTCAGTCAATCACAGGTAGCAAAAAGTGGTCCCAGTGCAGTGACCGACAAGTTAAATAAGCGGGGCATCATGACAGATCTTCCAACGGCCAGGAAATGCTTCCATCAATGTAAATATGTATGTTATGGCATGGTCTAAATGTCCAAAAGCGGTCCATCAACCCATAAATGCATTTTCTAAACGTTCTAGAGCATCATTCTAATTGTTAGGATGTCTCCAATGGTTAGATAACTTCACCAAGGTGAAGTCCCATTCTGCGTGGACCTGCTGTTCCAACGAGGTTCAAATCCTATGAACCTGCCTCCAACAAGGTTCCAATCTGTGAAGTATTCCATCTAGTTTCTGTAACTTCTTGTAGCTTTTACAACTTAGCCTTATTTTTATTGAGCTTCCTTTCTTTCTTCCCCGTGATCTGAGTCTCTCTAACTGTTTTTGGAATCCTCTTTCCATTTTTATTCTTATCTTCCCCTAGTGCAGTGGATTTGCACTGTTGAGGTGCCCTCAAAGGGTCTGAAGTTAATATCTCTTTTCTTAACACTTCCTGAGTGGACATATTTATTTCTTTCATAGATAGGTTCTTCAAGCCTTCTTGCATTCTTTCAACCTTGATAGCTAATTCTTTTGCTTCTTTTCCCTCCTACATTGTTACTTTTTTCTGTTGCTTCAACTTATCTTCTCCTTCTTCTATTAGTCGATCTATTTTACTAGCTATGAAATCCTTTAATTCTTGCTTTTTCTTTCATGTAGCTTCTTCCTCTGATTTCCTTCTGATTTGATCCTTCTCAATCCAAGTATTACCTAGCAATAGTGGGGAAGGGGTGATGTCCTCAGCCAAGCTAATGACTTCAAACTCTTCTTCAGTCGATTTTCCATGAGCAATAATAGGTACAGTAGTTACTCTTACACATAAAATTATCATCTTACCTTTAAACAAGACTATCCTTCCTAAACAAAGTACAACAATAGGCTTTCCCAAAATTTCCCAAGTTTCTTCTATCATAATATTCACTTGTGTTTCTTCATCCAAGACATAGTCTATGTCGAAGTCTTCTATTCTTTCACTTATGCGCTCTTTTTCTTTCAAACTTTCTAGTAAACTGACATCTTTATGGACATCCATCGTTTATTTCAACTGTAATAACGTAATCTGAACTTTCTTTGATTCTTTCTCTTTATGACCTTCTAACATGCCCTTAGTCTCTTGACTTTCTTCATAGTTTTCTTGTCTCGTGTTCATCCCTTCAACTTTAGAAATAATCCTTGGACAATCCTCAACCTCATGACCAACAATCTTAAAACAAAGACAAATAGGTCCTACCTCAGGATATTCCTTATAAATATGTCCCGATCTTCTACAGTTATAACACAAAGTCAATCCTCTTTTTCTCATAAATGATCCCCAACCTACTCTGTATTGCACACTTCCCCTAGGATCGTAGTGTTGGACCTTCAATCTGCAAAAAACATTTCTAGGTTCCTGCATAAAACTCTTTCTATGCATAGGAATAACATATGTTTCTTCATTTCCATTAAATTTACTCAAATCAACTCTTTCTTTAAACTACGTCCTAGCCTTCAGACCAAGAAAAAATCTATTAAACATACTTAAGTTCATGCTTTCAAAAAAACAAATTCACTTATCTTTCTCTTACCAAATCACAAAACTTTCTTCTTTAGGATCTAACCTATTTTCTTTAGATCAACTTACTTTCTTAGCATAAACCTTCACAAGTTAGGTAGAGTATTGCGCACTTCAACAACATATCTACACACAGAGATTCTCTTTTTCTTTACTTAAATTCCCAGCAATCACAATTTCAGGTCTCGACAACATAACCATTTTTTGGCACATGGCCAGACCCAAGGTTGAATGCTTAACAATGCACCAACAAAACCCCAACTACCAACCCTTTCGAAAACACCTGCGAAGCAGGCAAAGTCTCACCAGAGGTAGAAGAAAGGGGTTTACATGACATAGGTGTCTGTAGCCAGTTTGGGACACAGTTCTGTGATACAATCATTCACATAATATTCTATTAACACTTAGAAGGTGACATGCATTAGTTTCTTAACATCACAGAGCGTAATCAAGGATAGATTGGCGTAGTAACAATAAATGATTATATATCCTGAGCACTTAGCACTGAGTTAGGTCTAACATTTATTTACCCTTAACACAAGTAAAGCACTTGAACAACCACAAGTTCTATCTATCATACATACTAATCAAAGCACTGAGAATATTCATAACATAAATAACAAAACACAAATCCAACCAAAGACATCAGATATACGTGTTTCACCCCAGTGTGGGGATACTTCCACCAACCTCTTCACCTCTTTATGATTCATCCAGATCTTACATTCATTTACTCTTGTGTACTAAGCCACAGAGTCGAGATTCACACCAGACATGAGATCTGCCTACTGAGCACCAAATTATCCTTCCAAAACTAGGTCAAGGCACAGAGCCAACTCTCTATCGAGCACATATCCTTAACACATATACATTATTTTGCACAAATCAACTCGAACTACTTGCACTTAGCTAGATACTTCTACAATACCTTATTATTTATTTATACTTTTACAAAAACTTACAATAAGGCCTAAACATGGGAGAACCCATGGGATGACATCCCATAAAACCATTACAAAAACCCTAGAGAACCCCTTACCGGGTCCACATAGCCCGCAAAATAAGTGAGATCTGTAATCTCAGCTTCGCCTGGGCACTCCTTCTTCGACCAACATGTCAAAGTCCAAAAGTGGGCCAAATATGACCAAGGTTTCCTCAAAACTTGGTCGAGGGCCAACAGGACATGACATTACGATCCCTAGGTTGATAATCTAATGTAGTAGAGTTCACTATTGAACTGATTGAAAAAAATTCTTTGAATTAAACACTCCTTTCAATGATTAACTTGTCTGTTGAAGGCCCTATCTGTCTGTATCCCTTTAGACCATTAGGATAACCCACAAATACAAATTTTATGGTTTGAGGCTCCACATCCTTTCTCTTATCTAAAGGTATGTGAGCCGATGCGCATGATCCAAAAATGTGGAAGTGATTCACTTCTAGTTTCCTGCTGCTCCATGCTCCAAAATGAATCATATCTTTCATATATTTGTGAGGATATCAATTTTGTATGTATGTGGTATTGTTTTTTTCTTCATACCAAATCTTGGAGGGAAGGGAATTCATATGCAACATGCAACTTGAAATATCTTTCAAATATCACTTCTTCCTCTTAGCAACCCTATTCTATTGTGGAGTGTATGGAACTGTGTGTTGTAATCGAATACTTGCTTCATCACAAGGATGTTGTAAATCACCGTTTACATCTCCCCCCCATTATTTGTGCATAGGATCTTTATCATCTCCCCAAATTGTTTCTTTTCATGTGATTTTAAATCCTTGAGATTCTTAAAGACTTAAAATTTTTTCTTGACAAAGTACACCCATGTGTATCATGACCAATCATTAATAAAAGTCAACACATAGTTGAAATTTATTATGGAAGGTTGAGGGAAAGGCCCCATAAGGTCACTGTGAACACAATGCAAGGGAGAGAAGGCCCTCCATGCCTTCCCTTTCTCAAACTTCTCTTTCAGATGCTTTCCAAGAACACATCATTAACAAACTCCATTAGAAAATTGTATATCTGACAAACCTTCCACAATCCCCTATTTTCTGAGTTGTTTCATGTACCTAAAATTTAAATGGACAAATATTTCATGCCAAATATTACCATCATTATTGTAATTAGTTATTAGTAATGTAGAATCGCGTTTAGCAATAAATTTAGAGAATGTGCACAATCTAGTTTTATGATCTACCTCACTTACAACAATTTTGAAGTTGTCTTCCATGTCAAATATTGTCACGAAATCTAGTGTGAATTCCATCCTTTTCCTTGTTCTTATATGTGTTATTTGGTACATAGAGATTATACTTATAGAGAGTTTTATAATGTGCAATAAATGATCAAAACTTCCATTTCTGAGATCCACTCTCCCTTTTCTAGAGACTTCTACTGGAGAGTCATATCCTATGAGAATGGGAGGACCCATGCATGATTTTAGAGATGAAAAGACATATTTTTTGGCTTCAATGTGGTGTGATTCTCCTGAATCAATGATCCATGCATTTGGAGAATAATTAATTAGAATTAAAGCATGCACATTACCTCAAGTTTCAAGTGCTTTTTCTCCTGGTAGCCACGATTGAAATAATTGAACTTTGATTTCCCTTGCTTTCAGTTTCCTTCTTTAGAGCTGAAAGATTCATCAAAATTTTTAAGCTTCCTCCCTTTCTTGGATTTGGATCCTTCTTTCCCTTTCCTTTTTTCTTGTATCTTGAGTTGGAATTGCCGCTCTCATGTATAACAAGTGCATGTGCATTGAAATTATTGATTGTTCCCATCTTGATGAGCTTGTATTTCTCATGTATTAGGGACTCAACAAATGTGTCCAATGTGGGAATTGTCCAAGTTGCACCTGATGCAATTCTTACTACGTGAAATGTGGATATGAAGATGACATATTCCAGACCCAACTTTGATAGAATAACAAGAATTAGTTATTTTTATTGATTTAATTTATCGATTCTACATCCTTTGAGTTGAAGAAGCAAGGATTGAACCTTGTGAAAAAGTATTGGATATTATTGAATTTTCTTGGATCTATTGAGTTTAAATAATTCTCGAGATTATGACCACTCATATCATCCTATTTTATGGAGAGAATCTCTAGAGTAGTCCAAACATCATTTAGAGTAGTAGATTCTTCAATGTTGAACAATAATTCTGGAGAGATAGATAAGAAAAGGAGATCGATGCCCTTGTCCATGTGGTTGAAATGTTTTATTTTTCAATTGCGAATGTGGGTTCAGTTTCTATTGTCGTGATTAATTGATATAAGTTTTTTTTATTAGTTGAAGTAGAATCTTTGGCTTCTAATTGAAATATTGTATGGCATACGAATTGATGATGATGAAAAATCCATTCTTTGTGATTGATTCAATATTTTGTACCTACAATATATAGTTTGTGCACCTTCTTCCTATCACATATGGGATTTGATACCATGTGAAATTTTAGTGAAACTTGCACAAAGAATCTATCTAGCAAAAAAGAACAAAAAACTTGCAAAGTTGAGAGAAGAAGAGAAGAATTGGAGAGAAAGAATGAAATAATTGTATTCCAGTACAATCCACACTCAAAGAGTAAATAACTTACAATAGATATAAGCTACATTCTCAAACTAATGTGCCATAGTAGTATTCTAGGGACATGTGGACATACACTAATAGAAACGAGAGTGAAATGCCACCTAGTCCCAATTAACCGGCCATGCAATCATCAATTAAATGGATCACACAAGTGGAGTAGAGAGGATCTCATGCATGCACATGTGTAGCACTATACTATCCACATTCATGTGAATTGAACCCTCTTGGTGATGATTCCAAGTCGATCATGCAACATTTGGTGATACTATAGAGGTTTCCATGTGATACTTGACTCTACTATTCTAACTAAATTACAGATGAGTAATGAATGAAGAGGATGTGCCGCCCTTGTCTAGGGGAGAATATCTCAGACCAAAGAGATCCCTCAACATAGACTAATGAACATAGGAAAATAAATATTAGATGGGTATGTAATATCTCCAATATTCCAAATCTAAGAGAGTGGTTGTAAGCATACCATGTATATTAAAGTTATGATCCATGAAGTCTTGGGAAACTAAGGAAGGAGTGAAAGGATGAGCTAGGGAAAAAAATGAGTATCTTTTGAAAGATGATCAACAACCACCATAATCATTGATTTGTTGCCTACTATTGGGATTTCCATGAAAAAATCCATTGAAATCTCTGTCCAGATGTGTGTTGGGATTGGTATTGGTTTCAATGCTCCTGACATCTTCACCATATCTCCATTGTTTCTTTGGAAGGAATCACAAGATTATATGAAATCCTAGATATCTATTTTAATTCCATCCCAGAAAAATGAATGCTTAGTTATTTTATAGGTTTTATGAAAGATAGAGTTACCTACTATTGATGATGAATGCAGTTCCTTTAATAATTGTTTTTTTAGGGTCAAATCTTTTTCCGGAACAATGCACCCTTTATACAACAATGTATCTTGTTTCCATGTATAAAGTTTAGGTGGTTTGAGATCTACTTGAAGCTATTGGATGAGTTACCTTAGAGTGTTATTTTATTTCCATTCCCTATGGTTTTCCTTGAACCATCCTAGACTTGGTAATGATAAGGCAAGGAGTGACCCATCCTCCTCAAATTTTCTATATAAAGCATCACTGACAACATTCTATTTACCCTTCTTATATATGATCTCATAATCATTCCCCAAAATATTGGTGACCCATTTATATTTCTTTGGTGAATAAAATTATTGTTTGAGGAATTACTTAACATTATGATGATAAATCTTGATTTGAAAACATCTCCCTATGAGATTTGGCCTCCAAGTCTCCACTTCATGAAGTATAACCATCATTTCCTTTTCATCTGTGGATTTTTCCAAATTTCTATCACACAATTTCTTATCGGTTAATGCCATGGGGAATCCTTCTTGCAATGATACTACTCCAATATCTTTTCCTAAGGAATCACATTACAAGAAAAAATATTATTAATATCAAGCACCGTGTTATCGGACTAATCGGTAGGTGCGAACACTAACAGATCTCCCTAGATCCACCTGGATCTAGAACAAAACAAGACAGAACATGACTCTTTCCCTAAGTTTTGACCATTGAATAATATAGTAGTAAGGAACAAGTAACATACCTTTATATCGCTTCCTAGAGTCTCTTTTGCTCCAGCTTCGCTACGGTGCTCTCGTGAGGTCAAGACCAAGACAACACAAACCAACCAAAGTGAAGATAGCACAATATATTCAACAATTAACTTATGTGTATGATCAAGGAATTACACAATAAAGTGAGAATAGCTTTATGGGAAAGGGACATGCCACTGTATCATATTGATTGAAAGTAAAGATTACAACCTGATCGCCTTGATGTCGCAAGCTTCCTTTCGATGACTCTTGGTTCCAACACACACACTTGCTCAATCCTTGTATGAAGAAGATCAAATCCTCTTGATAGACTTGCTAGAGTCTCCAAGCTACTATTCAGGCTAAGTCCTTCACACAATTCTTTCACCAATTCTCCAATGAATCTTGCTTAACCTTTTCCATGAGAATTCCCTCAATATATAGGAGAAAATGAATTAGTTACTTGGATAAGAATGATCCCACAATATCAGGGAATCCATTACAAGGATAACCATTCGAATGCCAACCCATCCTTCTAGAAGATTCCCTTCTAGAAATATCGAGAATTCATCTTTTTCCATGCTTTAGGAAGAGTTCGCACTCTAGTTATTCAACACAGTGTGAGAAGTTCACACCCTGGCTTAAGGAAGCCTGCGAGAATCAAGCATTCTCGCACCCAAATGTATTAGCAGCCTGTGAACCTTCTTCAAAAATTAGTTTTCTGGGAAGAGATGAAAGTAACTTTTCTCAGGAGAAAGTTTTTATGAAGAGCCTGAGTACACCATTATCAATACATCATCATGACGACCAAAATCATGGGTAACACACCGCTAATACTATATTAGTACACATGGAATCCTTTAAAGTAGAGAAGGCCTGTGATGCAACCTCACTAAAAAAAAAGGAAATATTTTTGAGTGAATTTAAGGGAGCTGCAATTTTTCCATAATTTTTCACAAATTTCCTATAATATCCTGTAAGCTCTAAGAATCCCCTAAATCTCTTCAATGTTTTTGGATGGGGCTAATTTTGGATAGCCTCTATGTTTTTGGGATCAACTCGTACTCCCTCCTGACTTACAATGTGACCCAAATATTCAACCTCGAGAGCCCCAAAAACACATTTGAAGTGCTTCACAAATAATTGGTTGTCTCCCAAGAGTTGCAAGGACTTATCAACACACTATATGTGTGATTCCCATGATTTAATTGATATCACCATTTATTCACACACCTATCCCAAAAGGCTAAGAGTTATTGATTTACACCATCATAGTCTTTGTATCCCTTGTCATACATATTCTCACAATATTATCCTCTTGAATATATGAGGAAAACCCCTTTTTCCTAAGTTATTTTCAATTTCTTATCATTATTCCCTTGCATAACTTAGGAAAACCCCTTTTTACTAAGCTATTTCACTTAATTAACCCATAATCCACTTTTATGCATTTTACCCTATTTATTTGATTAAAATTAAAGGGAAACTTCAAATTAGTGGTTAAAATTAATTTGGTTAAATATAATATTTTGTTATTTTGACCATATCTAGGATAACCACTATTTTTCCTATAAAATAAAGAGAGCCATACTTTTTTCCATAGAGATTTTCCATGAGAGTACAAAGATGCTTCCAAAATTTCCACTGATATTTTATCTTCAGCTCACCATAGTTACTTTCATCCAAGAGGAGATTATAGCCAAAGATACCATACATCCGAGAAAAAAAGAAGAACCCTCCCATGGAGAGGCCACCATGAAACATTTGTTTTCTTTAGTTTCTGTGCAGGTGTTATCTATTTTTACTCTGGTTATTTGAGTATTATACATAATCTTTTGTTCTCTCTAGCTTATGTTATTTAGGTTTTTTTTTTTTGGCATGCCTTTTTCTATTTCTGAATAGCATAAATCTGAAAGAATTTAATCACTAGAGAACTAGGATTTCTTGGATTCTCACCCACTTTTTTCTGTAGCTTTGATACAACCACAAAGTTCATAGATTTTCTCACCCTTGTTGTAGATCTACACTAACATTAATGCAGGTAAATATATCATCTAAGAAGACCAACACAAAATTGCATAGGAATGGATTGAAAATATTGTAAATGAGGATCTAGAAAGTGGATGGAGCATTACAAAGACCAAAAGGCCTCACTAGAAACTCATAATGACTTTAATGTGATATGATGGTTGTTTTAGTGATGTCTATATCATTCATCTTCATTTGGTGGTATCCTAAACACAGATCAATCTTAGTGAAAAACATTTCTCCATGAAAATCCCTAAAATTAGGACACATGTACCAAGTACATTCCTTATTTAACACCATGACTACTGGTGATGAGTAAGGGATTTTATTTATACATGTGAACCTCACTTCCAATATTACTTGAATGATATTTTCTATTTCAATTTTTTTTGAATAAGGGCATTGATAAGGACATACATTTGGTGGTTGAATTCCCAGAATCAAGAGAATGCTATGGTCATTCTCTCCTCGAGAATGGGGTAAATACTTTGGTGTCTCAAAGAATTGATGATTTTTATAAAGGAACAAATACATGTCTAGGTGGATTTATTGTGTTGTATTATCCATAACCTGTATGGCATCAAATTGAGAAATAATTCCATAGTGGCAATTTTTTTAGTAGCTTCTCCATATGATGAGAGTTTAATATTTCCGGAGATCCTTCCTAAATCCTTTGAAGGGTCTCCTTCTTTAGTGAAACTCATATAGAGTTATTTGAAATCAATGGTAACTTGTCCCACTATGAATATTCATTCTTCCTCCAATACTATACCAAAACCACCCATATCGATATACAATAGATGGGGTTTGAGATGATAGTCTCCCATTCGGAGTTTGATATTTTCTAATTTCCCCCTACATTTCATCATACCTCCATTAGTGATAATTATTTGAAATTTATTCATTGGGATGAGTTTCTTCTTCCATTCTCTTTTAAATTAAATTGTGAGTACTAACATTGTCAACTAGGACTACGACCTTCTGGTGCTTTATGTATCCCATGAGTTTCAAGGTTCGTGGAGTTGAAATGCCTGATAATGAATGCATGAATATTTGGGGTTATTATGAGGGAATGGAGATTTGATATCTACCCGAGTCTGATTGTTGGTGTCTTCAACCTATAGGTTTGGTGTCTCTTTTATAGTTGTTTCATTGGTACATGCCTATGTGGTCATAACAATTTAGAAAATTTTATATTATTTAAAACAATGACCTAGAGAATGTTTTTCATCACAATTATAACATATTCCACATATTTGGTGGTATTCCATTTTCATTATATACAAACTTTGTAATTTAAATGGATGAACATAAGTTGTGCTTGGGGAATTAACCTATAGAGGATAAGTGCAGGGAATGAAGGTTGTTTTTTTTGTTTGTGCATTGATCACTCTCTCTATTTCCAGGGCCCTTTGGTTTTCTTCCAACCATGTAGTATAAAAATACATTCTGTCTTGTTCTTGAATATCCTCCTTGAGGCCACTAATGAAGAATTATTTATAGAAATGATTTGTTAATTTTTTTGTATGGATGGATAATTTCTCAAAGGCTTCCATAAAGTTAGTGACTAATCCTATTTGTCATAACTTGGTAAGCCAACCCAAATAGTGAGTATATCTCTTGAAACATGCATGCGTAACTTTGACAAGATGACTCTAGGTGATGTATCCCACATAGGATATTTTTATGCCATTCCCATTATTACCATCATTCCAGATATAGATACAATACCCCCACCCTAAGTTTCATCATGTCATAAGTAATTTCCTAGAGGTGAAAGTAATGTTACATATGGGTGACCCATCATTATAGGTTAGAACCATATAACTTGTTTAGGTCCACGTTACAATAATGGTGTCATATGTTATTATCCATTGGTATAAAGTTGTGCATACCTGAAGATGGTTGTAGGTGGATAAATTATCCCAAGATAGAACTTTCTTCTTCATGTGGTTGAATGTGTTGTGAATTCTAGTGGAATTCTTTTGGTATTCCTTGAGTTATCATACTCGACAACTTCTCATTCAACATACTCTTAAAGTTGGCTAGTTTCTACTTATTTTTCTACTTGAACTTCTAATCCATACTCTTATCCAACTTCTCATCCAACCCATTTATTTTCTCCTAAAGTTTCTTAAGTTGAAATTCCATGAAGTCCAACACACCTACAATAGAGTGGGTGGTCATGTTGTCACGGGAAGTATGAGGTGGTTTACAGGGATACTTCATGGGTGAGATCACTGAAAAAGTTACCAGGTCTTGAGGACAAGGGAGTTTCATGTGCTGTAGTTCTATTATATACATTTAGGGTCCAATAGTGGTACTCAGACCAATATATTAGGGCACTAAATAAGGTGTATCAATTGTACCCTTATCCATACTACTTGACTACCTAGGTACTAGAGAGTGATCTCCTTGAGTGTTATTATTCATTTATTATATAAACAAGATGGTCGATTGGATTATCTAGATATGGATTTAGGCATACCTAGGGAAATTCATATATACCCAAGGGTATTGTAATGGCCGGTTTTAATTTAATCATGTAGTAATACTACCAACAAGACAATAATTTCTACTAGGTTTATGAAAGTTCAATAATTCCAAAATATTTTAACACTTACGCATGTAAATTTATCCATGAATAATAAATTTAATATCTAATTAAAACAATGCATAAATTTGAAATAAATACCTGGACCTAATGCTATTAACCTCCGTTTGTCCGTCGCTTTCTTCCTTCCTGCTTCTGCAAAACACTACCCAAACCATTCCTCCCTGCCAACTAGGTAGCTCCCTAGCTCCAGGATATCAACGGATATCCTGGCCCTTCGTGCCCAAAACCCCCAGCAACTCCGTTGCACTGTATCAATCCTACTCCACAACTTCACTCTCTCCGCAAATCCAGAGCTCCCCCAAAATTTATTCCCCCCAAACCTCTGTAGAATGCCTCCTGTCAAACTCTTTCCCTTCCTTATCCCCCCTTCACCGACTTCCCCTCCCTCATTTACTCCCTACCTAACTCATTTATTACCTCCTTATCCCTCCCGTTAATGCCCCTTATCCCCTTTATTTAATATCTTATCCCTTGTAGTTAATATGTTATCCCGTATCGGGTATGTAAATTAATTTAATAATATAATTTATTATCCTTTTTTTTTTATTTACCTTATTAATTAATGAATTAATTAATACTTCAATTAATCATAAAAAAATCATGAATAACTAATTAATAATAATTAATTAGTAAATGTTATTTTAAGAAATAATTAAGGTTTAGTTAATCTTTTAGGACAATTATATTATTAAATTAATTATAATTAATTATCGTATACACCTATTTAAGCAGGGTCGTTACAGGTATGTGGAAGTGATATTCTATACATAGGTATTTTTTGATGTTGTACTACTCAAAGGGGTACCAACAGAGGTCACAAGGGTTTCCAATGATGTGAGCCCACTTTTCTTTCCTACATGTATTCTTCCTCAACAACAATTTCACCCACTAAGCAATAGATAACTATGTTATTTAAATATTTTGGAACACGTCTCTTAAAAAAATTCAAAAATTTAGAAGCTTTCTAACCTAATAAAAAATATTAAAATCACTAGAAAATAACTTGTTCAAGGTAGGGTTTGAGGCCGGAAATGTAAAATGATCAGAACTTCTTCTATACTTTTCATATTGGTTATTATGACCCCAATTATGAAATGTTATGATCCAAATTCTTAAATTATCATCACAGTAACCTAATTACACACCATGTACAAAATGTGAGTGTGGAGAACAACTCCAAGATAGATAAGTTACACACTAACTCCTTAAAGAATAGGAGAATTTCCTTCACATAACCAAATACACGCATACATCACAATTCACATGTACTGATAATGAATACATGATCTCTATATATATCGATTCACACACTACACATGAAGCCTCTTTACTATTAGGCCGACCCTATTACACATATATTTACACATTACAGATACATTTATCCCTATATATGCCCCTTTTTGGTTCATATCATATACATTTATCCCTATATATTCCCCCCTTAGGTCATAACGTAGCACCCTCCTTAAAAAATATTTGTCCTAAAATCTTTGCAATTAAAGGTTTTCCATGTGATGAAATCAAGTAATATGATTTTAGTATGTTCCTGATTTATTCTTTCCATTGTTGATGATCCATCCATCCAAAATCAATTCTTTTCGTTCGTAATCCTTGGTTGTTAGTTGTTGCACAATTTTATTTCCCTTGATTCCATGTATTATTGTTGAAGATTCTCCAATTTGTAGTTGTTATTGGTATATCATAATAGCTTTTTGAAGAGTGGTTTTGTGATTCCTTGTTCCATGAATATTGACAAGTATTCCATATTCTTCATTGATAATGTTGATAAATATTGACAAGTATTCCATATTCTTCATTGATAATGTTGATATTGACCTTCTTTTCTTCCTTGAAATCTTTCCTGGTAATGAGAGTATTGGTATGGTTTCACATTTGATGGTTTTTCGTCACTTTGCACACCCATTTCATCTATCTTCTTTTCAAAGACAATGTCATCCTCAATCATGTTTTCTTGGCATTTGATTAATCTAGCCTTGGAGATTGTACCATCATATTTGGCATGTACATATTCTAGATGGAATTCAAATTCTTCAAGTATCTTTTGTTGACCTTATTGAATCTTGTATTGTTTCTCCTTTAGAAGCTTACATGTGACCCCATCTATCAAATTCTGATGTCCTTCTTCAATTCTGGATTGCATTTTTTTATTTTACCTCATCGGTATTTAAGGATTCCTCAACCTTATTGCAAATTTCGTCTTCCAATATTTTGGTAGATTCTTCATCCAAGATCCTTATTTATTCTTTATTTTGATAATTCTTCTTCTATTATTTCAATATTTTAACCTCATCCAGTAGTTATTTTTTTATGGTTTCGTAATCTACATATCGCTTCATATTTATTTTTCAAATATTCCCTTGAATCGTCCTTTTCCCACTTTTCTTTGCTACTCTTTTATTTCTTTAAGTTCTTAACCTCCTTAATGAGTGAATCATTAAGGGATAATATATTAGATAGCTCCTTACACTTATTCTATAATATCTTCCTTTTCTTATTTTAATTCATCTTTAACTCTATACATTGCCTCCATTTTTGAGTCCTTGATCCATTTGTTTGAGAATAATTCTTCAAATACTTCACATGTGGTGCTTCGTCTAATATATTTATCAAAGCTATACCATCACTTACTAGCTTCACCATTCAAATAAATACCTACTCGAGAAGGAGTCTTGTGCAATTTTCCCTTATCATTCTCAACCATTCCCTAGGACTGATTTCATCTATATCTTCATCTCCACTAAAGTTAGGTATTGGCATTGATTCTTAATTGAGGTCTAAACCAAACCTCATCTTACAACCTCAAACTATTAGGGAAAATGATATAAAATAGTTACAATCCTTGTTCCAATATAATATTCTATGTTTTCTCTTTCCAATGGCTTTTTAATAAGCTCAACCAGACATCCCAATCAAAATATATGATAGTTTTAAGTAAACATACATTTGAAAACATTGATTTCATGTCTGTCCTTCTAGTTGAACTTCCTTCTGATATATTTATAAAATTTAGGCCCCTATGAGTCTGAAATTTCAACCCGTAGTACTATCAAATGTATTCTATATAATGCCATAGGTTTGACCAAAATTGGGAGCACCAAATGAAAATTATGGTAACTTTCCAAATCCTTGCTGAATTTTGTCCTATTTTGGAGAGAAAACTTGTACACCATGCCACACACCCAATATTTGATATTTGTTTCGAAAACTTATAAACCAAATATTATGGATTGTAATGTTTCCAATGGATTTTTTTGCATGGAATTTGGATCCTCTATGAAGAATTTATGACTGTTTTACCCAGAACACTTGTTTGAGACTAGTTACAGGACTAGTAAAAAACCCTATCTTCCACATGGTGTATCACTGAAAGTACAATCCCCATGAATTTTAAATTCATATCACAGGTACCTTGATATGTCTTCTAACCAGCCTCTAAGTTTCTATTTATGAAGTGTCCCCAAAAATAAGTTATAGGGAAAATTACAAGATGACTTCCTTAAGGAAGAAAAACCCTAAGATCGATGCTATGAAACCAAATGTAATGATCCCAATGCCTAAAAATTATATAACAAAATGGATCACAACTCCAAGATACACAAGTTACATAATAACTCCTTAAATAATAGGGCAACCTTCTCCACATAACCAAATACACTCATACATCACAATTCACATGTACCAATAATGAATACATGATATCTGTATATACCTATTCACACACTACACATGAAGCCCCTTTGATATTAGGCCAACCCTCTTACACATATATTTACACATTGAATGTACATTTATCCCCATATATTCCCCCCTTGGGGTCATATCATATAAATTTATCCTTATATATGCTCCCCTTGGGTCATAACATGAAACATCACAACTTCTTTAGATATACTAGAACTAGTTTGACTGAAGTCTATGAATTCTATCAAAATATATACAATCTGTGAAACTAACATTTGTCTTAATAAAAACCCTAAAAAAGTCATTGATTTTAAATCAACAATATTTTCACTTCCCAGACTCAGTTTTGGACATTTTTTTTGAAATCAAGTATTTTTTTGAGAGGAATTCAAATTTATGGCTAGTTTCGTAAAATTATGCACAATGTTTTTCAAAAATTGACTCGAATTCCATAGTCCTTTTTTTTCGTAAAACAATTGCGAAAAAATAAATTGCACTTTGTGCCCAAAAATTCTCCCATGGCATGCCCAAGAAAGATCTTTGAAGCCACTTTTAATGTACTTAATCCCAAAATTTCATAGCATTCACATGACATATGAAAAAACAAAGAATGTAAGAGAAAATAGATAAACCCTGAGAAGATATGTTGTATTAATAAAAATAAAAAATAGAGAGTTATGTTCACTTACGTCTTCAAGGGGGAAAAATCCTAGAGAACATATCTCAAATAAAATAAAAATGCTTGACAAAACATTACATGTAACATAAGCTTATTACTCAATATATAGCTTTCCACAAAGAATCTTAACTACGTACATTCCCACTTATAATGAGGGCCTTATTAATAAAGAGGACCCCTTTTACAATGAGTGACTATTAACTAACTATTTAATGGGCCTTATCCAAGGAAGTTGGCCTCATACATACATAAAGTATCTAAGTAAGGGGTTAGGGTATGACCCTAAGACATGGTGAGAGAATTCATTGATGAAATTTTTATGTGGCATGAATGGAATTGATTTTAGACATTATTTTTATTAAAATTGATGCTTTGATTCTTGTAATTTCTCCAGGGAGACATCACAGATAGGTTGGGGTAGTGGAGGAGGGAAACACCCTCGTGAATTGCACTATCATTTGTGGTGATTTTTATTGTATTAAATTATAAAGTATTATTTTGTAACTCTATTAATTCATTGTAGATAAAATCTTATAACTATGTTGTTTGATTTTCTAGTCTCTAGAAAGATGAACCACTCCAAGACACAAGAAGACTAAATCTTATTCTTTGAGTAAGAGGAGGAAGATCATTTTCAGGGATGCATATAGTAGTGGTGAGGGTGGAAGTGGTCAATGAACAACCAATCAGTTCTATTTTTTATATAGGGTACCATATTCCATTCTTCCATGTTTGGGCACAAGGTTCCATTATGTGTCGTGGGCATGATGTACCATTTTGTAAAAACTGTATAGCTAAGTTGATTTTGAATACACACACACACATGTATATGTATATGCACACACACACACACACACACATATACATATATAAGTGTGTGTGTGTGTGTGTGTGTGTGTTGAACCTACACAGAATAGATCTAGCTAGGAATTGGCATACACAGTTGCATAGAAAATATGAGAAAAGAGAAGCAGGAGAGGAATAATGGAAGAATTCTCATTAACCAAATGAATGAATGATAATTTACACATGATATACTCTTTATAACTCAACTAATGCACACTGGAGGAGAAGACAATGTGCCATAGTGGTGGTCTAGAGTGATCTGGACACACACCAGGAGTTACAAGAGAAAAGCGCCACCTAGTCTAGTCTCTCAGGAAGTTATGGGAGAGAACTTCCACCTAGTTTGAGTTAAATAGTCTCTCAGTATTTAGTTATTTGACTAAAACAAAGTGAAGTGAGGAGGATATCAAGGAATCATGAGTAATGTGCTAGTCTGGTGATGATCCCAAGGACAATGCGCATTAGTTGTTGATGATCCCAATGCTGCATGGTGATAATCCTAATGTGGCATCTAGACTCCAATCAACTGATCAAATTGAAGTGTGAACTAAAGAGAATATTCTCCTAGAGGAATATTCTCCCTAAAATATAGGAGACTGAATAATGACTAATAAACATAGGGAAAAACTTAGGAAAAATAAATCCTAGGTGTGTTTGAAGTATCTCCAACAACCCCTTGAACATC
>JASDQU010371235.1:35380-54060 GCA_032191745.1 Picea mariana | reverse complement strand
GTAAAATGTATATAAAAATAAGAATTGATAGTTTCTAGAAAACTGTGTCCTTCATTCCAAGATGACTACATAGAGAATGAAACTTCTTCATAGTGAAGGTCTTGGTGAAGATTTATGCACTCTATTCTGTTGAAGGAAAAAACTGCAGGTTGATGATCCCCTTGTGTACTAAGTCTCGTATGTAGTGCATGTGGATATCAATGTCCTTTGTCTACCGCCTCTGAACCATATCTCTGTAGAAATTCAAGGTGCTCTGGTTGTCACACCAGATGATGATCGACCAATGAAACTGAATTCCCAACTCAGTGAGAAAGTGTTGTAGCCACATAGCCTGAATGGTTATGTTAACTACCCCTCTGTACTCTTTCTCATCTGAAGATAGAGAAATAACAACCTACTTCTTTCTTGACCAACAGATAGGCCCGAAACCAAGACTAAGTGAGTAACCAGATGTGGACTTGCATTCAATGCTATTGCTAGCCCAATTAGAATTAGTGAACCCGATGAGGTCAAATGTAGAGCATGCTGTGTAGTGAATCCCAAAGGTGATGGTTTCATGTACGTATTGAAGGATATGCTTTGCATCCTTCCAATGTAGCTCATGCAGCTCCTACATGATCTTGGAGATTGATCCAATTGCATAGGAGAGGTCAGGTATGGAGTGTGTGAGATAGAAGAAGCTCCCCACTAGTTGTTTGTACAGTGTGCTATCAACCAGTGGAGTGTCCCCACCATCCTCAAGTATGAATCCTGATAGGAAAGGATTCAGGGTAGACTTGCAGTCAATCATGTGAAATCTCTCAAGGAGATCTTGTGCATACTTGTCCTGAGATAGTTTGACGTCTGATGCATCCTGACTGATATCGAGTTCAAGGAAGAAATATAGTGGATCCATGTTCATCATAAAAAACCTGTCATATATAATCCTCTTGAATATAACAATTGTTGAATTCAAGCAACCAGTGATCAACAAATCATCAACATATAGAACTAGGAGTAGAGGTGAATCATCCGTCCTAAGCATGTAAACATTCGGGTATGACTTACAATGTACAATGTTTTTTGAAAATAGGTAGGATTCCATCTTGGAATACGATGCCCTCAAAGATTTATTGAGGCCATAAAGAGACTTTTTCATTCGAAAAACCAAATATGAATCCTGCATAATTCCCTAGGGATTCTCCATATAGATCTCATGAGAGAGATCGTCATGAATAGATGCATTCTTCATGTACATATTATGGACTTCCCATCCCTTGGCTGTCGTAATGGAAAGTTCCAATTGTATGGAATCCATCTCTGCTACTGGAGTGAAGGTCTCATCATAGTGAATGCCATGCACCTCCTGAAATCCTTTGGCAACTAGGTTGGACTTGTATCTACTAACCTATCAATCCTCTGCTCTCTTGGTCCTATAGACCCATCTACACCTGATAAGTTTCCTTCTTGAAGGAAGGGGAACCAGAGCCCAAGTTTGTTTCTTGAGGAGGGAGTTGTACTCCTCTTGCATGGAGGATTCCCAAAAGGGATTTCCAACAACCTCACCATAAGATTGCATATCTAAAGACTGAACTAAGAAAAGATGCCTGGGTGGAATCAGTTCAGTGGTATTTATTGCAATAGAAATCTCCTCGAAATTAGATCGAGTCCTCCTAGTATCAGATAGATCCCCAACAAGATCCCCTGCATCCTTAAGAGTAGTATTAGACCACTTGGGCCTTTGCTTTGGCTCTGCATCTGCATCTGGATGAACTAACTCTACATATTACTATACTAAATCTATATCTAGATCATCTAAATCCTCTGAATCAGAAATCTCATCTGAAGAAGTGATGGCATGTGCATGCTCAACATCTCTGATAGGTGGAAGAAAAAAAGTTTCCTCATGCGGCTTGTTGGGATATATATATGCACTATTAATTCCCACATTTAATTATCAACTGGGACTCATAAGATTTGAGGTGCAGGCATAGGAAATGTAGGATCAGAGCCTAGTCTAGCCTAATCTAAAGCCGACAAACAATATTCAAACCCACACTGCAACAAATTAACACTAAGGATTCATCACTGGGACACAAAAATACTTAGTGCTATAAAGGCTTATATCACAGTCTTTTAGGCACTCGGGGTGATGTTCGTGTGATTAATCTTGAGTAGCATACTTAAGGTTTTCTGTCCTTCAATGGTTATTCCCTATAGAGGATCCACACTTAAATGCAATAAAAGAAACAAGAAAATGAAGATGAAATTCACGATAGAAACTAACACCTTAGAAAGAAATCCAATGAGGGAAGGCCATATCTCATGAGTTAGACCTCTAATCTGTCTGTTGGTGATTGAATCTATGTGAAATCAAAGTGCAAGGAATGAAAGTACAAAAAACAAAAACTAAGCACATGAATTAAAGTGTAGGAAAACTATGGGAAATCCAAATTGAAGCAAACTAGAGAAAGGTAATCAAACAAATAGAAAATAAAACTTATTTCAAACTATGTGAATGAAATGAAATGTGAATGCAAGAACAGAACCTAAAACACACAAAGCAAGCACTCAAACTGTAGGAAGAGGCAAGATGAATTTAAAAGCAATCAATCAAACTGAAATCAAACACTATATTCAATCTAAAATCAAGATATTTCCACAATCAAGTGCATCAGTCACAATGAGCAAGCATGGAAAGAAATGAAAAGGAATGGGAAAGAATGACATTGCATAAATACAAATTGGAAATAAATGGAATGTTTATGCAATGGAAAGAAATATCAACTTTGTAAAAGAAGCTAAAAACATAATGCTTATAAAAATGGTTAGTCATATATGAAATTAAAAGAGGAAAAGAAGGATAGGTACTCTTTGCAGAGTGAGAGCTTCAATGTAAAACACAAGAATCAAAGAGTAATTGAGAATAATATGAACTTCTGCAATTTACGAAAGATTTATAGTTAAAGCACAGTCAATCAAACAAAAGTTAATGTGTTGAATGAGTTGGGAGCAGGGCAAGTTCCTTGTGTGAACAATCAATAAAGTTGTGTAATTTAATGTGCATTCATCAATCAAGGAATGAGTAGATAAAGAGAGAGGACAATTCTCTATCATGAAATGTAATTGCAGTGTGATTGAGCATTGATTCCACACGTAGAGAATGAGGTAAAGAGAGGGGTCGATCTTCTCTTGCAATGACTAATTATATTGCATGAGTAAATCTGCAATCAATGGAAAATCGTGTAGAAGGAAAAAGAGAAAATATGAAAGAGAAAATTTAAGTATATGCAGCGAATAAGACAACTTTGTTGTTGTGTTTTCTTTTATAAATGAATGCAAACAAGAATATGTTAACATACTCTATTTTATAATGTTTTGGATAGTGAGAAACTAATGGGTGATTTGAATGGTAGATTTGATGGGAGAATTGGATGGAAAATCAATGGTGAAGGATATAAATGCAATGAGGGACTGTCCATAGTCTATTCAGCATAAAAACAAAGCATAGGAAGAATACACAGGAATATGAGCACGAAAATGTGATAAGAGAGAATGCTAAATAAACTCAAAGCTCAATGTTATAATGTATTCAATTGGGAGGTTTACAATATGATTTCTAATTAACATAACAATTGAAAAACTAAAATTAGGATTCAAACCACACAATCCAAACTGTAAATGAAATTCTAACCTTTAAACAAATTGAACACTAAAAGAAAAATACATAAATGAAATGCTAACTAGTTAAGATACAAAGGGAAACATTCTTAACAAGTTGAGGGGACCTACCCAACAGGTAATTTTCTACCAAAAGGAAATCAGTCCCCTTGAATGCACAAAACACCAATTCTTTATTCCATCAAACTCAGAAAATTACAAGTCTCTTACAATCTTGGCATTGTCATGATGACACCTTAACATCCATTACAAAAGAATTCCCATAATGATAATTGGATTTATCATAGCCCTATTTGGATTATTTATACATGAAAAATCATTGAGAAGTGGATGGGACCGAATCCCAATGCTCAGATTTCAAATTTACAATTTTAGATAAAATCCTCAAAAATATGGGTTTTATTGCAATTTGGGCAGATTCGAGTTATGGATCCACCCAAATATTCCCAACCAATTTGGAATTTAGAAAATGGTTTCTGGGTTTTGTATCCGGAGGATATTTTTAAAAACCCATTTTTTGGTTTTGCAAGATATGCTTGCATGTGCACGAAAATCAAGGTGCAAGTTGGCAGTTTGAGTTTTGTTGCTAATTTTGGCAGAATCATTCCCCCTGAGATGGAGGTCCACACGTGTGACCTGGGTGAATTCTGACTCACTTTTCCACATTAAAAAATCATCCAGTTCAAAACCCATGTACCCAATTTTCCTCTAAAAGATTTCCAAAATTTGGAATTATTTCTAGTACTGGATTAACACAGTTGGTACCAGACTAGAACAGTTGGTACCAGATTGGAATAGTTAGTACCAGAATATTGTAGGTAGGGTTTTAGTACCATATGAACACAGTAACAACTTTGGGTACCGGACCAACGCGATGGTAGTACTGGATGGAGCTAGTACTTGAATAGGCACAATCTGGTATCGGATGAAGCTGGTACCAGAAGAGGCAGAGAGCTGGTACTGGATGAACACAAAGGTAGTACCGGATCACTGTAGAGTATTGGATGACATGGAGTGTGGGTACCAGATGACTGTGTAGGTACCGGTTGACTGTAGAACCTTCTGGTACCGGATGACTTGGAGTATCGGATGACCTGCAATGCGAGTACCAGAACAGGAACAATACAGGTACTGGAACATGGACAGTGCATATACTGGAACCTGAACAATACAGAACATGTTTCTTGGACATAGAAACATAGGATTAAACCATCATCAACAAAACTATTGTATAATCATCCTTTTAATCACTAAAAATATGGAAAATTATGTATTAACCACATAGGACGAATACCAAGAGATAATGGAGGTTTATGGTGTAATTATTGATATATTGTTGAATAAATGCAGGGAGAAGGTGTAATGATGAGTGTATTTGTATGGTGGAAAGTATGAAAAAACTGGATCTCAACACACCCCCAAACCCAAATATTTGCATGTCCTCATGCAAACAAGGTGAAGAACTTATGATACTCTGCTTATAGATTTATGTGACATTGTTTCTTTTGTGTAAGTGTTGGTTCTTGTGGAATGACACTTTGGAAACTACCACAGATTGATTTTAAACAGAGAAACAAGATTATCATAAATATGGAGGACAAGTAGTGGATGAGGTAATAGAGTGATGGTGAATGGTGTGCATATGGAGAGTGGTTTATAAAATGTTGGTGATGGTGGTCGTATGAACTTGGACATCAATTTTAAGAGCAATATTTACTTTGTGTTTCTTTGCTTGGATAGGCAACAATGACTTCATCCTCTTTGACATGACTTGAGAATGCTTTATTATGTACGAAGAGAAGACACTATAGATGTTTCTTTGTTTTTGTATACCACAGATTTCATTTTCATTACTTGGTCTTATCATCAGCGTATACTGTTTATTACGACAAGTGGAGTGAATATGGAGGGTTTACTGAGTAGTTTTGATAATGCATAGTGGAGTGTGCAGTGGGTAATAGTGGTTATGCATCATGTTTTCCAAGTTCTTAGTAAATTAAAAAGATTTATACCAGTTTTACCTCAAGTTACCCTTGCTTTGAATTCTAATGCATGTTGAAGGGTAAACTATGCAGAACGAGACAAAATGTCTACAAAATCATGATGTAGACTGTTGAAATCTGAAGATGAAGTGGAGAAAGGCTGAGAAATGATGGATATCTAGGAGAGAGTTGATGAATGTTGATCTTTTGAGATTCCTTATGTCTCTCTCTCTCTCTCACCCAAACCCTCTGGTTTGCATGTCCTCATGCAAAATCTCATCAGCACATAAAATTTCTACAAGATGAAAGTGGACTATGTGGAACCAGTGCATGTTGACTGAAGGAGACAAAGGAAGTATGCTAGAGTTGAGAGCTACTGAAAATATTCTGCAAAAATTACCCTCGAAAAAGATTTAAATTTAGGTATTGTTGGTATAGGAACCTACTGGTTCCTGTACCGGCAGTACCAGAACAGAAAAATCTAAAAGAACTAAACCAATACTATTATTATGAGAGAATAAATATACATTGATGCCATGCTTGAAGAAACAACCAAAAATTAAACTGTATTCATGCTTGTAAATTCGGAAATGAAATTTATTTTAAAATATTACAAGCATAAAGGAAATTTCTAAATTACTTATTACATACAATTTCATACAATTGTTAATGATTGATGNAAATATACATTGATGCCATGCTTGAAGAAACAACCAAAAATTAAACTGTATTCATGCTTGTAAATTCGGAAATGAAATTTATTTTAAAATATTACAAGCATAAAGGAAATTTCTAAATTACTTATTACATACAATTTCATCAATCATTAACAATTGTATGCTCAAGAAGCCATGTAAATTATGATGGGCGATTTTTCCTCTTATCCTTAAACAAGAGAACATGAGGAGATATGTTGTCTTTAATAAATGAGAAATCGATAGGAAACCAGTCATCCCTGTTTAATTTCTCAAAGAATCTCTGTCATTCAAGTGATATTTATAAAGTTTGCATTTGAGTTCATTAGACTCCTACACTTATGGGTCCCACCTCTAGGACAATGACATCCTGCGTATGACTAACGAGGTCTTAAGACCATCTTACAAACATTCTCAAATGGAAATTAGATGAGGTTCATTATCCTTTGTTCAACCATGCATGCTTCTTCTTAACGATTTACACAAGTATATTGTTCATACAGACAAATATAGATTAGGCATAATGAAAGACATCAAAATTAGAACCCATTTCCAGCAAGCCTGTTCAGTACTCCGATGGGGTAATTTTGACATCTAAGAAATATCCTTCTCAGGCATAATGCCCCATTTCCCATGAGCCTATTCAGTACCCTTATGGGTTTTCCTAGTTATACCACAGGCCGGTACCCACTGCCAGCAGACCTATTCAGTATCTCGACGGGTTAGCTTCTTACACCCATTTTCCATCAAAGGCTCTTGTCCCAATATTTACCCTTAAGATAGAATTTATAGATTTCTTTCACATGGGTGAATGGGGGAGCATATTTGAAAACCTTTTTATAGGATGGGATGGTATTGAGTTGGAAGATATTTTATAGATTGCCCATAAAAGATTGTTCGTATGAAAAATAGACCTATGTATCGAGATTAGTTGAAAGACATATCATGGTCAAACTTACTTAATGTGTGGTGGATGAGGCCATGAGAGAATGACCTAAAGGTGCCTCTAGTCCCCAAGTTAATCTTATCCATATAATATTGTGTTCCCTCACAAGTAGAAGTTTCATTCACTCTTCTGCTACTATTTGATAAGAATGCTTGAATAACAAGTTCTGATATGAAACTAGGATGTACAAGTTACCTATGGGCATCATTATGCAGACCTTAAAGATTTTGTAAATCTCCATAATATTTTAAAGATTAGGCTTATGAGCAACTATTATTATTAATAGTCATAAATTTGTATATAGTAAGAAGAAGAAATATCTTAAGTTGTTTTGGTTTTTGATGTTAGATCACCAATATTATCTTCATCTCATTTCATTTATTTGAAAAGAAACACAAAAATATGTTACATTTATTTAGAACTAGGTTAACTGACATGCAACTTTTACTCTATCCTATCTGAGAACAAGAAATTAAATTTCATGTGTAAGAATATTTCCAATGTAACCATGTGCATAACAGGTGTAGAAATACATTCATACTCGGGTTTGAAAGATAAGCTTTAATGTATACCACAATACGAAGAACAAACTACTTTGATGATGATGTCGAGAGTTGTTGAAGAAGAGAGTGGTGCTTCAATCTTGTTGTCGTCTGGAACCAATGTTCAATGTAATCTTGATGTCCTTGGTTCACTTCCTCATTTAGACCACTCTGCATGTCTCCTTCTATCATGCCATGCAAACCATCTTCTTTTGGATGGTTTGTCTCTTGGATGCATATTGGATTTGGCAATATGCATGTCAAGAAATCCTCGATCTCAGGTTCTAGCAGTTTCTCTCCATTGAATGATTCTTCAGTATCCTCTACAAGTTGGAAAGGGTTATCAAAGGAGGATTCTAGATCTTCTTGTTGATGTAGCTTATGGAAATCTTGTTTTTCTATCACTTTTGGAGAGGCGGATCGGTTCTTGACTGCTGTCAATATTTGTTCTTTTTGCGAGGTAGAGATTGATATCCTAGCTGCTGCTAGGATGGAAAGAGTTGTTCCAAACTCTTGATCATCTTTGAGTTCTTTTTGTTGGTTTATGGGTCCTAATTCACACATGGATTAGTGTAGAGGGGGGGTTCTTATAGTGCCCAAATTATTATTTTTTTAAATCCTAAGGAAATAAAAAGAAGAAAACTAAAAGAAAATGTAAGCAAACCAATTATATACTTGAAGCACCACTGTGCTACTAGGACCCTACTGTCACCAAGTTATCTGTTCACACAAGTTAGCTTCTCTTCTCATAAATATATAAAAAATGGCTAATGCTAATAAAACACAAATTCTAACTACTAAAAGAAAGAGGACAACCTAACTTTGGAGTAACCCCACTAAAGTGGATGCGTGGGCTCTTCCCTCGCGTCTTACCATATTCTATCCTCCCTTAGGTTGTCCTTAAAAGCACACCACACTTGCATGAAAATAAACACGCTTGCATGAAAAGAAACACACTTGCATGAAAGGAACAATTAAGGCTTTGGAGAAATAAAAGCAACCTGCCTATGCTCTAATCCCTTTAGCACCTCCCCAACAATGGCACCAAAATGTTGGGATATATATATGCACTATTAATTCCCACATTTAATTATCAACCAGGGCTCGTAAGCTTCAAGGTGTAGGCATAGAAAACGCTTGATCATAGCCTAGTCTAGCCTAAGCTAAAGCCGACAAACAATATTCAAACCCACACTACAACAAATTAACACTAAGGATTCATCACTGGGACACAAAAATACTTAGTGCTATAAAGGCTTAGATCACAGTCTTTTAGGCACTCAGGGTGATGTTCATGTGATTACTATTGAGTAGCATACTTAATTTTTTCTTTCCTTCAATGATTATTTCGTATAGCGGATCCACACTTAAATGCAATAAAAGAAACAAGAAAACGAAGATGAAATTCATGATAGAAACTAACACCTTAGAAAGAAATCCAATGAGGGAAGGCCATATCTCACGAGTTAGACCTCTAATCTGTCTATTGGTGATTGAAGCTATGTGAAATCAAAGTGCAAGGAATCGAAGTACATAAATCAAAAACTAAGTACATGAAGTAGAGTGTAGGAAAACTATGGGAAATCCAAATTGAAGAAAACTAGCGAAAGGAAATCAAAGAAATAGAAAATAAAACTTATTTCAAACTATGTGAATGAAATGAAATGTGAATGCAAGAACCGAACCTAAAACACACAAAGAAAACCACTCAAACTGTAGGAAGAGGCAAGCTGAATTTAAAAACAATCAATCAAACTGAAATCAAACACTATATGAAATCTAAAATCAAGATATTTCCACAATCAAGTGCATCAGTCACAATGAGCAAGCATGGAAAGAAATGAAAAGGAATGGGAAAGAATGACAATGCAAAAATACAAATTGGAAATAAATGGAATGTTTATGCAATGGAAAGAAATATCAACTCTGTAAAAGAAGCTAAAAACATAATGCTTATAAAAATGGTTAGTCGTATATGAAATTAAAAGAGGAAAAGAAGGATAGGTACTCTTTGCAGAGTGAGAGCTTCAATGTAAAACACAAGAATCAAAGAGTAATTGAGAAGAATATGAACTTCCGCAATTGACAAAAGATCTATATTTAAAGCACAGTCAATTAAACAAAAGCTAATGTGTTGAATAAGTTGGGAGCAGGGCAAGTTCCTTGTGTGAACAATCAATAAAGTTGTGTAATTTAATGTCCATTCATCAATAAAGGAATGAGTAGATAAAGAGAGAGGACAATTATCTTTCATGAAATCTAATTGCAATGTGATTGGGCATTGATTCCATGCATAGAGAATGAGGTAAAGAGAGGGGTCGATCTACTCTTGCAATGACTAATTATATTTCATGATTAAATCTGCAATCAATGGCAAATCACGTTGAAGGAAAAAGAGCAAATATGAAAGAGAAAAGTTAAGTATATGCAGCGAATAAGACAACTCTTTTTTTTTTTTTCTTTTATAAATGAATGCAAACAAGAATATGTTAACATACTCTGTTTTATAATGTTTTGGACAGTGAGAAACTAATGGGTGATTTGAATGGTAGATTTGATCGGAGAATTGGATGGAAAATCAATGGTGAAAGAGATAAATACAATGAGGGATTGTCCATAGTCTATTCAACATAAAACCAAAGCATAGGAAGAATACACAGGAATATGAGCACGAAAATGTTATAAGAGAAAATGCTAAATAAACTCAAAGCTCAATGTGATAATGTATTCAATTGGGAGGTTTACAATATGAGTTCTAATTAACATAACAATTGAAAAACTAAAATTAGGATTCAAACCACACAATCCAAAGTGTAAATGAAATTCTAACCTTTAAACAAATTGAATAGTAAAAGAAAAATACATAAATGAAATGCTAACTAGTTAAGACACAAAGGGAAGCATTCTTAGAAAGTTGAGGGGGCCTACCCAATAGGTAATTTGCTGCCAAAAAGAAATCAGTCCCCTTGAATGCACAAAACACCAATTCTTTATTCCATCAAACTCAGAAAATTACAAGTCTCTTACAATCTTGTCATTGTCATGATGACACCTTAACATCCATTACAAAAGAATTCCCATAATGATAATTGGATTTCTCATAGCCCTATGAGGCTTATTTATACATGAAAAATCATTGAGAAGTGGATGGGACCGAATCCCAATGCTCATATTTCAAATTTACAATTTTAGATAAAATCCTCAAAAATCTGGGTTTTATTGTAATTTGGGCAGATTTGAGTTATGGATCCACCCATATATTCCCAACCAATTCAAAATTTAGAAAACATTTTTTGGTTTCTGTAGCTGGAGGATATTTATAAAAACCTAGTTTTCGGTTTTGCAAGATATGCTCCCATGTGCACGTAAATCAAGGCACAATTTGGGAGTTTGAGTTTTGTTGCTAATTGGTAGAATCATTCCCCCTGAGATGAAGGTCCACATGTGCGAGATGGGTAAATTTTGACTCACGTTTCTGCATTAAAACATCATTCTGGTCAAAACCCATGTACTCGATTTTCCTCTAGAATATTTCCAAAATTTTGAATTATTTCTAGTACCGGATTAGCACAGTTGGTACCGGATTAGAACAGTTGGTACTGGATTGGAACAGTTAGTACCAGAATCTTGTAGGCAGGGGTTTAGTACTAGATGAAAATAGTCATGACTATGGGTACCGAACCAATGCGATGGTAGTATTGGATGGAGCTAGTACTGGAATAGGCGCAATTTGGTACCAGATGAAGCTGGTACCGGAAGAGGCAGAGAGCCGGTACCGGATGAACGTAAAGGTAGTACTGGATCACTACAGATTATTGGATGACATGGAGTGTGGGTACCAGTTGACTGTGCAGGTAATGGTTGACTGTAGAACCTTCTAGTACCGGATGACTTGGAGTATCGGATGACCTGCAATGCGAGTACCGGAACAAGAACAATACAGGTACCAGAACATGGACAGTGCATATACCGTAACCTGAATAGTACAGAACATGTTGCTTGGACATAGAAACATAGGATTAAACCATCATCGACAAAACTATTGTATAATCATCCTTTTAATCACTAAAAATATGGAAAATTATGTATTAACCACATAGGATGAATAACAAGAGATAATGGAGGTTTTTGGTGTAATTATCGATATATTATTGATGAAATGCAGGGAGAAGGTGTAATGATGAGTGTATTTGTATGGCAGAAAGTATGACAAAACTGGAGCTCAACACGGCTGTTGAGGTACATATAGACACTTTCCTTGAATTGAACACTATGCTCAATGATGAGCCGGTTCGAGGAAAGTTCAATGAGTCTATATTACTTCACACCATCGAGGTATCCAAAAAAGACACACTTTGTTCTCTGTGGATCAATTGGCATCCTCTTCTTAGAGGGAATCATGGTCCTTGCACATGAACTGAAAATACAGAAGTGGGTCACTTCCTGTTTGAGGCCGCTCCAAGCCTTGTAAGGGGTCTTATCCATGAAATATCTATGGGGATATATGTTTTCGATGTAGGTTGCATAATTGAGTGCTTCATCCCATAATATCTGTGGAAGTGACTTTACATGTAGCATGCAAGATGCCATCTCTTTTAGAGATCTATTTTTTTCGCTCAACAACTTTGTTTTGCTGCGGAGTATAGGGAACCGTGTGCTGCAACTGAATCCCTACCTCATGAAAAATATTATTCATCTCATGGTTGACATACTGTATGCCTTTATCTGTTTGGAGGTCTTTGATTTTCTTTCCTGACTATGTCTCAACAAGGGCTTTGAAATCTTTGAGGTGTTGAAAGACCTCTGATTTTTTCCTAAGAAAGAAAATCCATGTGAAGCATGAGGAATCATCATAAAAAATGAGCACGTGCCTTGATTTATTGATTGATGGATGCAAAAAAGGTCCCATGAGGTCACTATGAATCAGATATAAAGGAAAGTAATCCTTCTGAGTCTTTCCTTTGTCAAATTTCTCTTAAGGGTGTTTTCCAAGAACACACCCCGCACAAATTCCTTTGGAGAAGTGGATGTTGGGTAGACCATCAACCACTCCCTGCTTGCTAATTTGTTTCATATATCTAAAATTTAAATTCACAAACCTTTCAACCCATATCCTACTTCTTTCATCAACATGGGTAAGTAGTAATGCAAAATCTAGCTCAATAAATTCATAAAATGTGTAGAGTCTAGATTGATGATTTACCTCACCGGTAGAAACCCTAGAATTGGTTTTCATGTCATATATATCCACTACATCAGGTGTTAATATGAATCTCTTTCTCGTGCCATAGTTTTTCATTTGATACAAAGAGAGAAGATTGATGGAAAGTTTGAGAACGTGTAGCACATTCTCGAAGCTTCCGTTTGTGAGTTCAATTATTCCTTTGCCAATGACCTCAACTGGAGAGTTTCCCCCATTAGAATGGGAGGACCTTTGCATGAATCCAATGAAGAATAGACTTCTTTTGTGGCATCCATGTGGTGTGATTCACCTGAATATATGATCCAAGCATCGGTAGAGGAGTTAATGGTAATCAAAGCATGGCTAGAATTCCCTTTCTTGGGATTATGACCTTATGACTTCTTCTTCTTGGCACCCTCGGGGATGCGATCTCCAAGGTTTTTTTTTTCTGAATTATTTGGGACATTTGATCTATCTATTTTTGCATACATGCAGATTCTGTATGGAATCCTTTATGGCAGTAAGTGCATTTCTCCTCTTTTCTTCCCTTTCCACCTTTTGATCTGAGGGAATCATTGAAGGGTTTTGAGTACCCTTCCTTTTTTGGATTTTCATGTGCTTTCCTTTTGTATTTGTATTTAGATTTTTTATATTGATGACCACTACCATATTTCATAGTAAGTGCATGTTCCTTGGGCCTTTGATTTTTCCCATATTGATGAGCTTGTTCTACTCTTGTGTCAGAGACTCGATAAAGTCCGCAAGAGAGGGAATCGTCCAAGTGGATCCAGAGGCGAACTGAACTGAATGAAATGTGGATACAAACACTAAGTATTCTGGACTAAGTTTGGAGAGAACGGTGAGAACCATTTGTTTCTCCTCCTTATATTTATCAACCCCGCAAGCCTTGAGTTCAATAACACAACCTTATATTTGGTAAATAAATCTTGGAGATTGTTGAAGGTTTTTGGATCCAATGTGAGAAATTCCACCTCGAGCATGTTTCCACTCATCTTGTCCTTTTTTCCAAAATTCCCTTGCATGGTGGTCCAGGCTTCATTGGGGGTTTTATAGGAGGATATGTGAAAGAGGAGTTCATAAAAAATGAGACTGCAAATTGTTCCAAACTCTTCATCCATTTGATTTAGATACTTGGATTTTTCTATGGATGATGTTGGTTCTATCTCTATGTTCATGGTTAACCAACATAATCCACTTCATTGAATATGAATTATCATATTCTCCTTCCATGCAAATAAATTATACGGTGTAATAATGAATTCTTTTGGAAATTCCATTTTTCCACTGTCTTCAATCTTTGGTACCTGCAAAAAACAATTGGTGTGTCTTTTCCCTAACAGTCTGTTGGATCCGATACCATGTAAATGTGTTTAACCTACATAGAATATATCTGTATAGGAATTGACATACATAGTTGCGGAGGAAATATGAGAAAAGAGAACCAAGAGAGAAAGAATGGAAGAATTCTCATTACCCAAATGAATGAATGATAATTTACACATGATATACTATGTATAACTAAAATAAGGCACACTCGATGAGAAACCAATGCACCATAGTGGTATTCTAGAGTGATATGGACACACACCAATAGTTACGGGAGTAAAATTCCACCTAGTCTACTCTCTCAGGAAGTTACGGGAGTGAATTGCCACATATTCTACTCTCTCAGGCAGTTACGGGAGTGAACTGCCACCTAGTTTGAGTTAACTAGTCTCTCAGTCTTCAGTTAACTGACCAAAACACAGTGAAGTGAGGAGGAGATCGTGGAATCATGAGTAATGCGCTAGTTTGGTGATGATCCCAATGAAAATGCGCATTAGCTAGTGATGATCCCAATGCTACATGGTGATAATCCCAATGTGGCATCTAGACTCCACTCAACTGATCAAACTGAAGTGTGAACTGAAGAGAATATTCTCCCTAAACTATAGGAGACTGAATAATGACTAATAAACATAAGGAAAACCTTAGGAAAAATAAATCCTATGTGTGTGTGAAGTATCTCCAATAGTGTGTACATATGCATGTATGTATCTATTTACATGTATCTATACATACATACATATATACATACATATACACACACATATGTATGTATGTATGTATGTATGTATGTATATAGATACATATACATACATACATACATACATACATACATACATACATACATACATACACGTATATGTATACACACACACACACACACACACACACACACACACACACACACACACACACACACACACACACACACATATGTATGTATGTATGTGTGTGCATATGTATATATGAATATATATGTACACACACACAAACATGTATTGTATGTATATACATACATACATACATACATACATACCTACAATACACAGACACACACACACATGTGTGTGTGTATTGTATGTATGCATGTATATATATAAACATACAATACACACACACACACATATATGTGTGTGTGTGTGTTGTGTTTCATGGAACATGTTCTATGAATTGAAGTGATTGTTTAATTAAAGTTGATCAATGATTATGATAGTGATTACAAAGGAATCTATGTTGAAATATTTTTCATTCAAAGTCAAGTCATATGCCTCATAATCACAAAGAGCTTGATCCTTATTTCTATCGTGACCTACTGCTACACCACTTGAAGAAATGATACACAGATGAATTTTAGTAATCACATTAAAAAAATGCTATTACTTCATTGAGATTGTCTACACCAAATCAAACCAAAAAAGATGAATATACTAAATTCATTAAATCCTTGTTCACATGCCTTGTCATCATGGCATGTCAACTTCTCATCGACACGATATCCATTGAATCCATGTGCCATTTTCTTGAACTTCCACTTACCTTCTAAGTCTTCCCTTGTTCTACATTTGGCATAATTCCATGTCATCCTTAAAGCTTGTTTGTCTACTTATCTAGGTCTTCACATCAATTATCCCTGGGATGAGTCTAGGATGATCCCAAACATTCCTTGACAATGAAGTTTGTGGATATAATGTCTTTGGGTTCTTGTAAGGAGTATTCTCACCTTGGATTGGGGAAACCTCCTCAACACCCCCTTCACTATAACTCCTTGTTGATGTAGTTTCATAGACCCTCTAAGAGGCTTGCTCCAAAAGGTTAAAATTTGATTCCTTAAAATTCCCAACTATAAAGGATAGGCACTTAGTGTAGTTACACATTTGAATGGGGCTTCTTGAAAGGGGTAGGGTTAATCCCACAAAACCCCCTATAAGGAAATGAGGTTGATAATTTCTTGAATAATATCATACTTTTCTAATATTGTCAAGACTTAGAAGGATTCAATCAATTATTTTATAAGTATAAAACAACATCCTAAGACAAAGAGAATAAGAACCCTTGTAACAAATCTCTGGTGAGGCTTATGCATCTCTCCTTTGACACCATCATCAATATTTTTTAATAGTATCCCATAAAATATTAGGCATCCATTTTCAAGGGATAATAGTTGGCTTGATGCTGATACAACATCCCCCTTATGGGATGTTGAGAACTCAAAAATATTTGGTTAGGTAAAACAAGAACAAAATTTGAAACTACTATCTAAATGTTCATGGAAAATGTTGCAACAATATTTGTTCCCTTTTCAAGATCTTGATTTTCCCCATAACCTCTATGTTATTTTGAATTTGTAAATGCAATATCATCATCATGGGAATTATTCTTTCCTTTTGAAAATTATTAGGTTACTCATATGTTTCTCCTCAAATGGATTTCTAGCTTGTGTTTCCAACATTGTTTTAGAACATACCAATAGGCCTACTACCAAAAATAACTCAAATGGAAACCTAATGTGCAATCAATGAAATTAATTTAACATGATCCTACTTTTCCTAAACATGAATGAGGTGTAGGGATAAGTGTAATTGTACTTCTAATGATTCCATCCAAGCATATAACTATAATCATGGCATCTACTCTTGTATTTTATTACACTTGAAAATAGGGAGATATTAAGTTGCATCCAAATGTAGGATGACCTTTTGAATATCTTGTTACTAAAATGTAGATGTTTAAATTTGGACCACACACCTTCACATAAAAATAATGATACCTTTTGTCTTTGCAAATATGAACTTCTATAAATGGATTCCATCCACGCCAACTGGATCAATATACTCTTTAGTATATTATTGAAAATATTGTTGGCCACACCACCTGTTTTTGTAATGTACCTACTATATTTGAAATTTAACTTTAGCTACGAATGGAAAATTTTTCCTTTGACCAATTCCAATGAGAGATAATGGTAAAATATTGCTTCAATAAAATTTTGGACTAGTTATCCCCTTCCCTTCTCATATTTTTTCTTTGAGCTACTAAAATGGGCCTTAAGTTGTTCGTTTTCTAATTAATACCAACCCTTTATGATCATTTTAATAGGTTCTTATACCAAAATAATACTTCTCTTTCAAATTTATACACAAAAAACTTCATGGTTGTGTATTCATAGTCATCCTTCATGTCCTCCATTAGTGAATGAGAATTTTCCACATGCTCATATGTAGATGAAATATTTTCACCCTAAAATATTGGGATCTGATTGATATATAGACATCTAGATGGAAATTAATTTGGGTAGCCTAGAATGCCAATGGAAATAAAAGGATCAAAATCCTTAGGAGATCCTTATTCATCATTAATTTCCTCAAAACCTAGTGTTTCCTTTTTATTTAGGTCATCATCAAAATTTTCCCACTATTGTCTAGGAAATCCTACGATTTCACTCTTATTTTCTATTGGTTTGTCATGGACATAAGTCATAAGGTGATCACTAATTAAATAAACGAATGGTAGGTGCTTTATTTCTCACCACTCTGCTTCTTCAACATAAGACCCGATTTCCATAATACCATGAATGAAGTATGAGGGATCATCTTCTTTCTACTTTGATTTCTCCTTGATATTTAGACGATGAGCTATAAAATCCTTTTCATTTTGTGGAATATTTCAAGATAAAATCGAATCAATAATATCATGGAGTTCAAGAGTACCGCAAGTGTTGAATAAGGTTGGTTGTCATTGATGTCAACCCTTGAAGAAAGCCCCGTAGCACAAAGGTTTGGGTAATGGACCTAATATTGTTTTATGTAAATATGACTCATTATTTTTTTTTCATGGTTGATAAGAAGTAAATATGGATGAACTCCAGAGTGGCCCCCTTATGGTGAAATCCCTCACGGGAAGATGCTTTGCGGAGTAAGAGAGACCATGATTAATTGTGGAATAATGAGATGAAGGACAATGAATTTGTTAGGTAAACTATCCTAGATGGATAGTTCTTGTCATGCCATTTCCGGTGGTATGTATAACGTCACATAACTCCTCACGATTAGAGAGTTATGACCATGTGAAGTTGGAGAACCCAGGTTTGGGTAATGGAACCAAGTTTGTTTGATGGATAACGGTATGAGTTTTTCTATATTTGAAGGTAATAATATTCTATATGGATAGTAAATTTCATTCCATTTCTGGTGGTATGTGGAATTTCACATAACTCCTCACGGTTTGAGAGTTATGGCCTTACGAAGTTGGAGGACCCTCATATGTCATCTAGAAGCCCCAAAAGGTCAAAGTAGTCAAAGTGGTTTAAGAGATTTTAAAAGGTAAATA